>JACXGM010009736.1:0-27166 GCA_016801145.1 Umbra pygmaea | reverse complement strand
TCCATCTGCTTTACGTTTGATGACCCTGTGGATGTTGCTGGCAGTCACTCTTCCTCTTCTCTGAGCACTCCAAAGGTGTGACTGGGACTGAGCAACAGTTGCTTGAGACAGATTGTCAATCTGTGCTTTGGTGGGAATGGCATCATCGATTATAGTCTGTGGAGAGCAATTGTCAACATTAGTTAGTCTGGCTAATCTGTATGGGAGTTGTGGGTAGTCTACAGCATCCTCTGATTCTGAAGCGGTGTCTGTGTCACTGCTGTCCCTGACTGAAACTGCTGCAGTGGGCAGGATCTCTCTCAGCTCTGCAAAGGCTAGTTGTTGCTCCTGGATAGATAACCCTGGTACTTCCTTTGTTTTTTTCCTCTGTCTGCCGTTCAATACCTTACCATGTTTTGGATGTGACATGTCAAGATTTTCAGCAGTACAGCTAGCTATGTTTTGCTTTTCACATTTCTTCCATTGACATGGGATATCAGTACATGACACTTCACTTCTGCCTCTGCTTTGTGTAATGCTTTCAATGGCAAACAGTAGAGCAGCAATATGACTGCAGGCCTTTCCTAAACCAGCTGCACAAGTGCAGTGGGTTGCAACAATACACCCATTTCTACTAACACAAACCCAGGGTTTGTATTCTTCTTCTCTGATCCGCTGTCCTGGAGCCACTGTGGCAGCAACAAAAGCAACAGGACTTGTTTCTGATAGATCATGCTGCATGATGTTTTGGACATGACCACAAACAAAATAGTTATAAGCCTCTAGAGACTTATAGGCTCGCAAAGCCTCACCTGTACAAGGGCCTGGAGTGTTAATCAGGTAGTTATGAAGGTCAAGATACTGAACAGGGGGCAATTTATCAGTATTAGCTGCACACCAGCCATCATCTAGATTGTATGGATCTGGCAAAGACAGAATCTGATCTTCAAACAAGAGCTTTAGTTTACTGATATATCTATTGGAATCAGATTTATCCATTTGAAAAACATATGCAGAAAGATTAGACATATTTATTGTGAAAACTCAGTCTCTCACTCAGTCTGTCTCTGAAAGCAACTGCCTGCCTTCTTCCTGTCTGGACTGGGTGCTCCTGTCTGTCTTTGGGCTCCCTCTCCTCGCAGTCACTTCTCTATTCTGCTTTGCTCTGTCAGGTCCCTAGTGTTCAATGTCAAAAAAGTGGTTGTGTTAAATTGCAGAGTGACTGGAAGAATGTGCAAACAACCGATATTAAAATTGATAAGAGGAAATCTTAATGATCACCTAAATTATATGATTCATCCAACATTTACCTTCCCGCCACCAACCCTGCTTGCTCTTCAACGACCTCGTGTGTTCTCAAATGTCCATCTACAAAATCATAGCAGAGCATAATTATCTTCAGCTGGGGAAATTCGAGACTAATATTAGAAAACTTAAGGTCCCTCTTGAAGATTAGACTCATTGCCAGTCACTGCCTGAAGTAAAAGTATTTAGTTTGAGTGAATGCCTATCTGAGTAGCGCTAGGCTACAGCGCGCGCCACTATCAATTTCACTGTCAAAATCTCACGTCTGTGCCATCCGATCTTGGCAACAAAAAACGATCATTGCGTTTTTAGTTAGATATCAAGGAAATAGACCATCTACCATAGCCTAACAGATTGTAAGTCAAACAGTAACTAAAATAACTACTCAATGGTAGGCAGAGGCTCATTTCAAAATGATGATGGTAATAGTAGGCTAGTCTTTCGGCTACATCTACTATGACCAAGGTTTGGCATTTCATTAATCGCTATCTCCTGAATTAATCAGTCCCTCAATGATCAGATTAACTATGTCTGAATTTCTACCACGTCTGTTTTTGAATCAAATTACCTGTTGAAATGTAGATTAGGCTACGGCCGAGTCCAAGCCTAGCCCCCTTGGTGCCATCCGAGAACGCTTCGGCTTTTGCCACCGGGAAGAACGCCTATTGTTGTTGTGACGTCATGGTGAATTGTCGTATTAGGATCTTTTTTGTTCGCGCTGCAGTAAATTTAAAATAAACAAAATTTGGTTGGCCAATCCGAGGCCCCTGCACACGTGGGGTCCCTAGGCTGCAGCCTACGCAAGCCTGTGCATTAATCCGCGTCTGAGTACGGGTAGCGGCTATACTGAATGAGAATCTTCATACAATTAGAACGCGTAGCGGGCGGCTATAGCCACCTACTTAATGAAATTCTTCATACAGTTAGAACGGGTAGCCGCTATACTGAATGAGTTTCTTCATAGATTTAGAATAGGTAGCGGCTATATCCTACTGAATGAGAATCTTCATACGTTTATAACGGGTATAGCGGCTATCCCCCCCTTTCGTCCATATTAAATAATTAGGTCCCCAGACAGTTTATTGAGAATCGAGACCACCATGAACAGCGCGTGTACTGAAGGGCAAGGAACATCCCACTGCCCGTTGGTTGAAAATGTTATCTAAGCTCCTGACCCTGGACCACGCTGTGACGTTCAGCCCTGTAGGGCTGTTATATGGACTCCCTTTTGTGTATTGTCTCTTGTGTTTATGTTCCCTTGTTGCTTTCAGTGTTTACACAGTGGTTTTGTTAGTTGGTTATTCCCTCAGGTGTCCTCAGTGTAATTCCTATGTGTGGTGTTTGCCTCCCTCTTGTGCCTCTGTTGTGCATTGCATGTTCTCCTTGATTTGAGTTAGGTGACGTCAGTGTTTTAGTGCCAGGTGATTCCTATTGTGTCTAGTTAGTCGTTGTATTTAGGTTTAGCGTTTTGTCTTGTTCTCTGTCGATTAATGTCCATGTTATGTGTTCTCTGTTGCGTGTGCCATAATGGCTTACTTCTGCTATGTTAAGCTTAGCCCCACGTGGCTGTTTTGTTTTTGAGTATTTCTGGAATAAACCCTATTTGATTATTGCACATTCCTTCGCTCCTGTCTCGTTTCCTCCACTATGCAATGGAGTACCGTGACACACGCGTGCGCGTGCCCCCGGCAACGCGGGATTGAGCCCTGGCTCGGTCCACTGTCTGTGACCTTCCTGTCTCTCCCGCTATACATGCTTACCTATCTTTCTAGCCTCTGCTTCCTACTGGTCTGTCATTAACCTAATAATAATAATAGTAATAATACCCCCCGCTATTCAAATAATAACAAAAACAGCCTTCTGTAAATGTTTGCCTAATGCCGTTGTCCTTCAAATTATAAATAATTAAGAACAGTTATATTGGTATTGTCTGTTGAGGTCTAGGCTATGGTCTTCGGATAAAGATCCATGTTCTAAAACCATCATCATATGACAATAATCTGCAGCAGACTGATGTTTAGGGAACAGTAGACATCATCATCGGGAATACTATTCCTCAATGAGGGTAGCAGAGAATAACTCTTGATGATCTAGATCTAGTCGCTCTCTAGTGGTGAACTTTTGATACTGCAGTTCAATTCAAAGCCTAATGAACATACAGTCGTGGTCAAAATGATTGAGAAGGCCACAAATACAAATTTACACAACATCTGGCGCCTCAGTGTTGAAGGCAATTGGCATAAACCCCAGAATGTCATGAAGAGAGATCATGCTGCTGCTAGTAAGATCGCACTTAGATCAACCATTTATTGAATCATCAAAAACTTAAAGAAGAGAGGTTCAATTGTTGTGAAGAAGGTGTCAGGGCGCCTAAGAAAGTCCAGCAAGCGCCAGGATCGTTTCCTAAAGTTCATTCAGCTGCGGGATCGGTGCACCACCAGTGCAGAGCTGCTCAGGAATGGCAGTAGGCGGGTGTGAGTGCATTTGCATAACACAGCAAGGCAAAGACCTTTGGAGGAAGGCCTGGTGTCAAGAAGGGCAGCAAAGAAGCCACTTCTCTCCAGGAAAAACATGATGAATCCCCTATCCGATTGTTTGGGCCATCCGGAAAACAACTTGTCTGGAGAAGACAAGGTGAACGCTACTATAGTTCTGTGTCATGCCAACAGTAAAGCATCCTGAGACCATTCATGTGTGCGGTTGCTTCTCAGCCAAACGGAGTGGGCTCACTCACAATTTTGCCTAAGAGCACAGCCATGAATAAAGAATGGTACCAACACATCCTCCGAGAGCGACTTCTCCCAATCATCCAAGAAGAGTTTGGTGATGACCTATGCCTTTTCCAGCATGATGGAGCCATAAGCAAAAGTGATAACTAAGTGGCTCAGGGAACATAACATCAAAATTTGGAGTCCATGGCCAGGAAACTCTCCAGACATTTGCTTGTAATTATACAATGCTTGTAATTATACTTCAGTATACCATAGTAACTACTACAAAAATATCTAAGAACACCGAAGCAGCAAACTTTATGGAGACCAATGCTTGTGACATTCTCAGAACTTTTGACTACGACTGTATACAACATAGTTTGGCTTCCAGCAATCATGCAGTGAAATGCTTACTTACAAACAGAGATGTATAAAGTACTAGAGTACCAGACTTGAGTAAAAGTAGAAGTGCTCTTTAAGCAACACTTAAGTAGAAGTACTGAAGTATTCAACATTTTTTGCACTTAAGTATTGCAAGTAGTATATTTTAAAATTTACTACTCAAGTACTGAAAGTAAAAGTACAAGTATTGTGTTATGTAGTTATTAAAGAAAGCAGTCAAAAGTTTGAAAATCATTGTTTATATTATTTCAAATGTTTAGCCTAAAAGGCACTCACAATTCCTTTGGCTTTGCAGTACAAGGACAGGAATGTAGAAAAGTACCTTAGATAAAACATTGATCTTAACTCTTATTTTTTTATTTTTTGTAAACAAAAATAGAACATGTATGACCCTTCCCCCTTTATATCCCTCCCCTCTCTTCCTGCTTGTGCTTTTTCTCCATTCCTTTCTTAAACGGGTATTTAGCAGTCTTAAAGGGATACTTCACCCTACAGCTATCTGGAGGTGCTAGTAGCTTCTCCCAGACATTTGTAGGACAGTGAGATATGCTTCACCCATGCCTGGCTAGTGTAAGAGCAAGATTTGAAATTTCACGGGGAATTTTCACACGCTGACGTCACGGTGGAAATCCAATGGACCTTGGAGATAGGAAAAATGAATACAGCCGTGTATTCGGTCGCGAAAATAAGCATCCCTGTTAGACTGATCTGGCTTTCAAACCTACTCTCTTAAAGCCTCGGTTGTCCTTGATTTTTTAAGCCATAGCTTGTCTTTCTGTGACGTTTCGATCAGCCGTTTTAATGCTAAACAGACGAGGTGGTATGATCTTTTCAGTATGTAGAGAACTACAACGCTGACTTCCTTGTTCCAAGCCCCACCCACCAGCCAGGTCCTCTAGATTCTGTGAAACAGTTCGTAACCACAGTCGCTGGTAACACAATTGCTACTAACCTAGGATTTCCAGATGATGAATTTTACAACTTGCTTTTACATTCTGAGTGACATCCAACCATACATGTTTGTGCCCGAGTACACCGAAGAACATTTACAACAAATGGAGTTTGATATTCAGCTTCAACAAGGCAGCATGTTCTACAGATAAGTTGAAACGCGGTTAAATTCTAATTGCCTAAATGCTTCTGTGGGAATATTTTATCCATGTCTACCAAAGAAAAAAGGACTTTCTTGTAAGGCTTGGACCAAAAATGACTGACGACCGCCTATGCGTCACTGAATCACTGAAGTTTTCCAGCACAAATGGAAAGAGACGTAGCAGACAATTAACAGATGAGTAAGTTTATTAAACCTATTTTATGTACCTTGATAATGGGGCACACATCGTGTCTGTAAGGTAATGTTATTGTACTGAATGTGTAGTGTGCCAGCTGTATTAGCTGAGTGGGTAAATTACTATACCTTACTATATATAGGCTACTCTTTCGAGATAAAGGAAAATGGAGGGGATCGCATTGCTTTTCAACCGCTTTCGGGCTTTAGTGCCGGTTAATTCAGCACGTAGATCCCTTTCGTAATCTTCCTACCTAAAAAAACGACTGCATACCCCAACTTACCAAACGGGCATGCTTCACCACATTGGTGATGAATAAGTTGGGCTTTACCCCACACTATGTAAAGTGCTTTGGGTTCCTTGAAAAGGGCTATATTCTGAAATGGATTAAATTCATTATTTCCCTCAATCCTGACCAGTGTTGAGTAAAGATACATTTATAATTACTTTTGAGTTACTTGTTGAGTATACACGTTTTTGGAAGTCCCTAATTAAGACAATTAAGGTAAATGGAGTTCATATCTTAACAGTGACCTATAAAACAAATAGAAAGAGTAAAGACAATATCAATCATAGTCACCAGTAAGATATCATTTTGTCTTAATTATGGACTTCCCAAAATTGTGAACTCAACAAGTAACTAAAAGTAATTGTAAAAGTAACTTTACCCAATACTGATCCTGACTAGTCTCCCAGTTCCTGCCGCTAAAATACATGCCCACAGCATTATGCTTACACCACCATGCGTTACCTGCAGTGGTTTTTTTGTTTTATATTTTTAATAAATTTGCTAAGATTTCAAACACACTTCTTTCACATTGTCATTATGGGGTATTCTTTGTAGAATTTTAAGGAAATTAATGAATTTATTATTATTATTTCAGAATAAGGGTGTAACATAACAAAATGTGGAAGAAGTGAAGCACTGTGAATACTTTCCAGATGCTCTGTGTATACACCCGGAGGTGTATTGGTGGGTATACAGAAGTAAACAGCATATACCTTTTTTCAGTAGGGACAATGTATACTCACTTATTTTCCATAAGATATGCTTATACACCCTTTGTAACACTGCATATACTTAACTATAATACATTTTTAGAATTAAAATTGTTTTTAAAAGGCTTTTGACATGATCTCAGAATTAATTGTGCCTTGTTAATATTATCTGACTCTAAATATATTTGAAAAGATTAATTGAGATTCCAAATTGTGTGACAAGAGTTTTGCTTTTGAGAAAAGATTTTATTGGTAATCAAAAGCAAAGCATTGCTGCATTGTTGGCATGGTTAAAGTTCATTCATACAAAACAAATAATTACAATATTCCATTATTACTGATTGTATAAACATGTAAAAAATCTGGATTTATTTTCACATGGGACACATTGCTAACAATGTTAATTCTTTAAAATATGATTTCACATTTTGTATAAATTCTTAATTGACAGGTATGGTGGAACGTTTTGGTAGCCAAAGAGTTAAAGCATAGCTATTTGTCATGTAATTTTCCAAAAATAGGTGACTGTTTTAAAAGCAGTACATTTTCTGACTAAAATCTACTGAAGATATTACTGGATTGATGAATAAATGATAGGTCATAATTCTGTAAAAAATAACAGTCAGCAAAGGTAAAATACACTAAGAGAAACTTAGCTCATTTGAAACCAAATTGAAAATGTCTCCAATGTTGTATTCTTTTGCATCATTCTTATCAATCTTAAATGAAACCGTAGGATATTTGGTAAAGGGGCAACTTTTCGAAATTACTTATGCCTTAACAGCATCAGGTTTACTTATGATGTTCTGAGTAAACATACATGCAGTTTAAATGACAAAAATCACATAGCAGAAATTAAATTCCTAGTTATACTGATTATGCATGGCTAATTAATGTGCAATATGTGGAATGTCCTTTTGAAAAATGTCCTTCAACTAATGTTTAACACTGATTTGATTCCTATTTAGCATTGCAAAAGAAATAGTAAGATAAACTGATGTAATTTTAGCATTTTTACAGTTTTCCCAATGCCAAAATTAACTTCTAGGCATATCTAGAAATAAATCTGATTAGTGTAAGCAATATGGTATTAGGTTAACCTCACCCTATCTGTAGAAATGCTTATCAAATCCTTTCACATCTACAAAAGAGCCTTGTTTTCTCAATGGTTTTCAAGTTGATGGCACGTGAGCTTCACTGGTCAAGGCTGGACTGAAATGATCCAGTTGCCTCTGACGCTGCCAAGGTTGGGGCACACCAGGACAGCGTACAGCATGTTATCCCCAGATGCTGTAGGAAGGCAGGACTCCGTCCAGGAGATAGTGGCTCCAGGTTCGATTATACTGCACATACACGTAAACACACACACGTACCACACAGATTGGTCTACTGAAATAGATGGATCAGTTTTTCCATTGAAGATTGAAAATCCTAATACCTGAAGGACTTTTCTTTGTGTGACATGAGTCTAGGTCCGGTCAGGGCCATCTTCACGTCCATCAGGGCAAATGAAAACGTGTTGATAAACTGCACTGTGACAAATGTCACCTGGTTCACCTTCGATGGTCCACTCATCTGTTCAAATAGAAACACAAAATTTACAACTGTCTCATATGGTAAAATACAATACCATATACAGTATATATACACATGGGTGACAAATTAAAGGATATATTTATTTAAAATTTCTCACTAGGGTGTTGTGCAACCATGAGCTATCAGAACAGTTTCAATGCGCCTTAAGAATCATGCGTTGATTCTACGACTCTCTGGATCTCTACTGAAGGGATGGAACATTAGGCGATATGGAAGTAGGTTGGCATGGATGGAGTCCCAGACATCCCACTGTGTTACATTGTGTTACACTGTGTTACATTGTGTTACACTGTGTTACATTGTGTTACATTGTGTTACACTGTGTTACACTGTGTTACACTGTGTTACATTGTGTTACATTGTGTTACATTGTGTTACACTGTGTTACACTGTGTTACATTGTATTACATTGTATTACATTATATGTAATATACTTCAGACACTCTTTCAAATTTTCCAGAAATGACACAATGACACAGTTGTTCCCTTACCATGTCATCAGTCTATGAACAAAATAAGACCGTAATCCTTTTCACCAAACAACTGACTTGAAAAATGAGGGTAAACTATATTTATGGGGGAATATGGAAATACTGCTGAATAAAGAGGACCAGTGTCTTCACAACCAACCGAAAAGACAAAATCGTGGGCCTCCAAATGAACAGTTTGCATCGCCATCAAGTGCTGGTTGTTCTCCTTGATTTTGGCCGTCACCATGAAACGCAGGTGGGACTGGAAATTTAGCTTGAGTAGGTATTCCTCTGCCCGCACTTCCACCCAGAACTTTGATGCTGTTGGTCACAAGAAAAGAATTCTGACAACAAACACTGAACTGGATTTCAATAAACAAATGACAACTTCCAATCAGAGTGTAAGTTTGGCAACTGTAACTATAACCTTAACACCTAAAAAAAACTTAATCCAAAACTACAACCATATATCCTGAACCTAGCCTTAACCTACTTTTTAAGTTTTATCTTGTCTAACATCAACCATTTCTAGTTGTAACATTAACCCTGGCAGACCAGCAGGGGGCAGCACAAATTGGTTCAGCACTGCCCGGGGTGGACAGGTGGAGAGTTGGGGGTATCTTGTCTTGTTTTTCACTAGGCTTCTGTTTTGAATGAGCAGTGTGATAAGAATTTAACCAGCTTTCTGACATGAGCTTTTCGACATCAACCATTTCTAATTGCAACATTAACCCTGGCAGACCAGCAGGGGGCAGCACATACATGAGCTTGGAGGAAGCATGTGATCAATATATGAGAATCCTGCACTAGCTGTGGAGTTGCCGATTTGCACTGCCTTGCGAGACCTCCGGGCAAAGACGGAGAAGACGGGGTCACTTTTGAACTTGTGATCACTGCAATGAAAAAATATATACCTTGCCATATATGTACTTGATCAATTTCCACCAACAGCATGCAGCAAGGGCTTTTATCTGCAGGTATTTTTGTTCATTATGGTGGATAAAACTTCCAAAAATAGGGATTTTTAGAATCAGAATTCTCTGCCTACACATTTGATGTGAGTAATCAGTTTGCAATAGTTAGATGTTATGCTGAAAACTGCTTACATTTTAAAAGTTACCATTATCAACCAAGGTCTTCCCCCACTATTACTGTATTTAAATCCTGTCTTAAAACATATATTTTTTCAATGGCTTTCTAAATTGGCCTAGAGACACTTGTGTTAAAATGTTCTTTTTGTGCTAACTGTGTTTTAGGATTTTTCCATGTTTTGTTATCATAATTTATATCTCTGTACAGCACTTTGATTAACCTTGGTCATTTTTAAATGTGCTTTATAAATAAACTGACTTGACTTGACTTGAAGTAACTTGACATTCTAAACAAGGGGGAGGAAGATGGGGTGTTGGGAAGGTTGTTGGTTCAATTCCCTGACTGTGCCAAATGACCCTACGTTGCGCCAGTGGGGATGTCCCTGTACTCTCACTGTAAGTTGCTCTGGAACAGAGCATCATTTAAATTACTAAAATATAAATGTAATGTAAAAAAAGGCACAATTAGGTTTAACTGTCTTGTTCACAGACAATGACAAAAAAAACTTTTACACTGGCAGGTGTGGGATTATAACTATCGGACACCAGTCAGATGCCCTAACTACTAGGTCCCCTACCTTGCCACTTAAGGTCTGCCCAAAGTCACAGATGTATAAAGAGTCAGCCCGGTTCCCACTTACTCTCTTTGGGATTCAGGGTGATGTCAAAGCTCTCCTCCTTGACCGAATCCTTGTGGATGTTGGTGTAGTAGACCACAGAGCACACCAGGTGGCACTGGAGGGTGCGTTTCTCACTACTCAGGTTCTTGAAGACCACAGCGACCTTGAAGCTATCACCTCGCTTCACAAGATCCACCGGCCTCTCCAGCGTCATTGCCACACTGCCCTCCTGCCCTTCATCCTCCTGCAGGTCCCCCAGAGTATTGTAGGTAGTGTCAAGGCGTTGCATGATCTCTATATCCTCCCTGCTTCCTGTATGTGTATGAGGATTGTAGAGATCACCATGGCATGTTTGGTCATCTACATCACTCTCTGAAAGGTTTTTAAAGTCTCTTTTCCACCAAACAAAGACAAAAGGAGCACTAAAGGGAGTTATAAAAACACATTCATGAGAATGTTCACAAATGAGAAATAGCAGGTGGTCTACAAAACTGATTTTTGGTGAGCTTCTCATCAAAACGTGATGTCTCTTTCAATACAATAAAATAAAAATAAAAATGTTGTCTGTTTGAATATGATAATAGGTTATCTAAGTGTTGTGATCAGATCACGTAACTGGCTGGTTTACAGAGTATAGTGGTCTAGCACTACTATCTGTCTTCAATGGTCCATTACATGTTCACCTAATGGATTGTGATTTATCACAATCCATTAAGTGAACATGTTTTGTGATTTCACGTGAAAGGATTGGCTCACAATTAGACTAGAGACATCTGTAAGCTCCTGACCCCAGGTTTGGCCAAATATCTCTGCCTTTCCTATCTGTTTCCCTCAGCTGTCATGCTAATAATAAAATACCCACCAAAATAAATATTTTATATGCAAAGCAAACAAAAGTGCAATTGTGCATTTACCAGCCCATGTAACATCAGGTGTAACATACCTTTTGGGTATTTGTATGTGAGTGTAATTTCCGCTTGCTCAAAATTGTTTTCACCAATGGATTTTGTCACTATTTTCCTGCCAATGTATTCTTTGTCGACTTTAAATATCTCATTTTTTCCAGTCCGTGGATCGATTTTGTGCATTTTCAGCACACTGTTCACCTGAGACAAGACACATAATTATTGTTTTTTTATAAATAGATTATGAATAAAACAAATTACTTAACAGTATGTTGTTATTCAAAACCCTTTGTATTAACATGGCAATGTGGCCTTGAGTGTGAGACATGAAGTATAACTGATCGAACTCAAAGAACATTTTTTTTACCTCAGCAAACACAAATCTGGCATCAAATTGATAGCTGAGCATTC
This sequence comes from Umbra pygmaea, assembly GCA_016801145.1. Lineage (NCBI taxonomy): Eukaryota > Metazoa > Chordata > Actinopteri > Esociformes > Umbridae > Umbra > Umbra pygmaea. The sequence continues at coordinate 15,388 of JACXGM010009736.1, read as the reverse complement.
CTTCCTTGACGGCCTTCACAGGGCAAGGTCCACAGCGGAAGTACCCTGAAAAAGCAATATCAACAATCAATGACCCTGTCTTTTTTATGAAAATTACTAATTATTTTTACGAGTTGGAGGTGGGTAAACAATATAGAGAACCATTGAGAGTTCAAGTGTGTTGTACAAGTAAAATTATGATTTAACATTATGGTAAACTAATCACAAAATGTGTATACATTGTACAAGTCTTACTTAAATAAAAGGCCATGTTTTAATATTTTGTGTGTATTTGGGCCCTTTAGCATTATTCTATGTTCCATCTTACCATCACTGGTTTCCTGGGGAGTAGCATCCACTACCTGCCAACCACTTAGCTTATAGTCACCATGGAGGTCAGGTCTGGACATATACGTCTCATTCCAGCAGTGGTAGTTCCTGTGGAGATAACGCTCATTCCTCACAAACTGCCTGGCATCCTGTCCCACTCAGAAACTTTATCTGGCATCCTGTACCACTCAGTAACATTATCTGTCCTTTGTACCACTCAGGAACATTATCTGTCCTCTGTACCACTCCGTAACATTATCTGTCCTCTGTACCACTCAGTAACATTATCTGTCCTCTGTACCACTCAGGAACATTATCTGTCCTCTGTACCACTCAGTAACATTATCTGTCCTCTGTCCCACTCAGGAACATTTTCTGTCCTCTGTACCATTCAGGATCATTATCTGTCCTCTGTACCACTCTGGAACATTATATGGCATCCTGTCCCACTCAGGAACATTATCTGGCCTCTGTACCACCCAGGAACATTATCTGTCCTCTGTACCACTCAGGAACATTATCTGGCATCCTGTTCCACTCAGGAATATTATCTGTCCTCTGTACCACTCAGGAATATTGTATGGCATCCTGTACCACTCAGGAACATTATCTGGCATCCTGTACCACTCAGGAACATTATCTGGCATTATCTTTAGTTAAAACACCATTGCTACATGACTAAACTGTTTTACATTGTTCAATGTTAATAAACAAACAGATGTATACCAGTGAATATCCTGTGAGGTCTATTGCTAATGTGGTTCTCTATTCACATGTTGCTGCCTACCAGAGACCAGTTTAATCTGTACCTATTTGTTTCTGCTGTGGCAGACTACACTCTGTACACTGTCTAATAAATGTGTCTATATAATACAAAAACAATAATAATAATGCACAAAAAGTACCAGACAGAATCTTTGGAGAGGCTTTCATTCAGCACAATTCGAGATCCATCAACGGTGAACATGAGATCAGTGACTATTTTCCCGTTGCTGTCGTGAGCAGAGTTGAAGTTGGTGATCACCCTGGCAGGGATACCCAGACACCGCAGGACTGTTACGGGAAAAGGCATTGTGTTGAAGAGGATAGGTGCTAAAACTGTTAATGCTCCCAAACAGTCAAACGTATGTTTCTGTACAATGCATCATGCTGCCTGGTTGAAAACTTGACCAAGCACAATTTGAGGGTGATGTAACAGGCCATTTCCCAGTGTACCCTGGTCTAGCTTAAGACAACTCTCTACCTACAGTACATCAAGAGACATGCCAAACATGAAATTCAAACCAATACCATCACATCATTGATATCATATATGAAAATTGTGTGAAATAAAGACAATATTCAATGGGCACTCACAAGTGTTGAACACTCCGGCAAAGACCCAGCACTGGGCATACTTGACAGGCCCGCTTTTGACATACTCAAGCAGAATTTGAACACTTCCCATCCAGAAGTTGGGCTCAGTGCCAAGGGAGAAGTCTTGGCTCCAGTTGCCTACGAGGACCCCTTGCCCTCTCTGAAAGTTCATCTTGTTCCACAAGGTATGAAATCACAGTAAAAATAAACAATAGTCCAAAAAAACTAAAGAGATTACTGCACCATGCTAACGATATGCTAGTCAGGAAGTATGTAATTGTTCAAAATATGCAAATAAAAGCATGCAGGACAAATTTTTGTGTTTAATTAAAGGCCAGATCAGATTATAATGGACAGAGTAATATACCTACATAATGTAGAGTTATATGACTATTAACTAACAGTTAAAAAAAGTTTGAGGTTTTAAACTTTTGACAATTTTAGATCTAGGTACCAACCCCTGACATGGTCATGTTTTCCTTACATCACATTACAATACACTTTTACAGGTTTAATGTAAACACAAATACAATAGCAAATCCAAAATAAATATGATACTGTATATATTACACTATTTGACCAAAAGTATGTCAACACCTCTACTAATGGTGGAGGAGGGATAATGGTCTGGGGCTGTTTTTCAGAATTTGGGCTAGACCACTTAAGTTCCATTGAATGGTCATCTTAATGCTACAGGACACATAGACATTTTAGACAGTTAGGTGCTTCCAACTTGGTGGCAACAGTTTGGGGACAACACTGTGACGCTGTGCATGGTTCATAAAGACATGGTTAGACAGATGTGGTGTGGAGGAGTGGCTCGACTGGCCTTCACAAAGCCCTGACCTTTATGGCGTTATATGTGCCTCATTCCAGAGCGAGTAATTTTTTATTTGATCGCAGTAACGTTAGCATATTATTATGTATGGTGACATGATTGAAAATGAAGAAAACGGAGATCCCAGAGATTCGACAAGCAGCAAGGCATTTCCCAATTATCCTTCTCTGAGGGAGATGTTCGACATAATAGTCATGAAGAATGTCTCAAATTTGAGGTATACATTTGAACACTTTGCGGTCTCTCTCTTCCTGCCCTTCCCAGACACACACACACACACGCTTTTTCACTCACTCACTGTCCTACACGCAATAACATTATGACACGTTCAACATCGCAATAGGTGTGTACCGGTATATTTGTCCTATACAAAAATTACATTATGACACGTTACACTATACAGAAGGTCTGTATACACTAGTTGCTCCCAAGGGGTTCAGGACAAATCCATGCACATCTACAGATTTGATGACATACATCACTTGCCATTTTTCTTTTGCTGGATGTCTTTTTGCAATTTTAATGCAATGCATACTGAATTTGTAATTTCTCCAACTTTTATAGTACTTCAATTCTAAAAAATGTGATCCTGACATTGCATTTATTATTATTAACACTCCATGTTCAAAGATTAACTAGATGTCATTTCTAATACACTGCTGCCATTCCTTAGTTGTAACTCTAAAAGTATGGGGAACTTGAGCACACACATATAAGCACACACAAAGGCATGCTGACAGGAATTCCCAAGCCCGGGACACAACTCCACATTTAGGGCCGCCCGGTAAAAGAAATATGACTGTGCAAAAACAAAATTTGGGACCTCCTCAGGACTGGGCCTGGGAAAACAATCCCAGTTGTCCCTCCCTGTCAGCGTCCCTGCACACACACATACATGTCGATTCCTTCAAATGTTAAGGGGAAGATTGAAAAAGAGAAACTTTATCTGTGAATTCTCACAGAATCACAATTTAATTAATAACTTGCTACTCAGTCAGAATCTTATTAACCTGGGCCCGTATTTATTAAGCTTCTCAAAGTGTCATTTTAGTCTTAAGTGCTGAGAATTGACCAAATTTACTCCTACTCTCAAACTTAAGTATTAAAGCAAGTTATTAAATTTCTCAAAGCTAAGAATCACCCTTACTCTCCCAGCTATTTAAGACTGCTCGAGAGTTCTCTCAAGTGGTTAGGAGTTGCCAGTAGGGACTTGTGATGGCTAAGACAGAGACGTGCGCAAAGAAGAATGTTTTTTTATTTTTTGACGTTGCGCAGTTAATTAAAAACTGTATAGTTTGGACAGAGCAGGCATTATCTTAGTCAGCGACAGATTGAGGGACGTCATTTCACCGGTGACATTTATGCAGCAATTCATTTTCAGATGAATTGAAGACAATGCTTCGTTTGAAGCAACGCAATGCTGATGATTTGGCCCATCACAACCATCAATAAGCCGAATTGTCATGGAAACAATTATTGCACACAGCTCAACACATTGTCACGCGTTTCATTGATTTCCCAAGTTTCATTGATTTCCCAACAACACCCCACATAATCCAACAAAAGCAAACACAATTTATGCAAATAGCTGGCTTCCCAGATAGCAAAAAAATTCCCAAGAGTAGTAGGCGCAATTGATGGCACTTAAGATCATTGCTCCCAGCGTCAACGAGAATGTTTATATGAACAAGAACAGGTACCACAGCATCAACGCACAAGTTGAGTTTGATGACGACTACAACATTTTGGATGTGTTACCCAAATGGCCTGGGTGGGTCTACCCATGACGCGCGATATTGAATGAAAGTTGCCCGAATCAGCTGTTTGGAAGGCACTTTCTGATATTACCGTTCTTTCAGCGACACTATATTATGCTAGCGACACTAACGCGGATTTTGTTTTTCAAAATAATAGCGCTCATACCAATGCATGAAATAATGATAGTAAATTCTTTTTTAAGCTAGTGAATTATAATCAAATCAAATTTTATAATGTGTTTAAGGAACTATTAAAATAGTTTGATGGGAAAAAACTTAATATGTCTTTAATGACAATTGTGAAAGATATGCTGTACACTAAATTTTATTAAATATATTGTCTCATAAAAACTAACCTATCGCTTTGGCCAAAACATGGACTATGGATAACTGTTCAGTAGGATGTATTTTATCCAAATATAGTCTCAAATCCCAGGGCACTTGATGCTGTATGGCCAAGAAACACTAACTCAAGCGATAGTTTAGTTTTTACAGAGCAAAATCTGCATACGCAAGCATGGTATGTATAATGTAGGCACAACCATTGTTGTTAAAACCTTTTTATTAAATATTTTATTTTTTCACAAAAATAAAACTTTCTACAAAACATCGTAAAACTGGCCTTTGTATAGAGTTCACTAACTAATTGAAGTGTTATGCACTTTGATATGCATTGACCTTCAGGCTTTTATTTTGAAGGTTTTCTCATTATACCGACCTATATGACGTAATCTGAAGTGTCGCCAGCATAAGATAGTGTCGCTTAAAGAACACAAGTCTTTCTGCCCCCGGAGTGTCATCTAATAAGAGATAAAGGATACCCGCTCGTGGCTGCTCACCCCTTTCCATATGCCACTGACAGAACCCAAATTAACTATAACAGGTAGCCTTTTTGTAAGCTATTCATACACAATTTTTTCATAGTTTATTAACACTGTATCCTAATATAGGCGATATATAATATATCCCTTAACAGGGCACATCGTATCACTAGTGTGGTGGAGAGAGATTGGCCAATGGAAGCGCAGATTCCACATTCTCCACTCAGAAATTCGACTAAAACAGTAGCCTATAGTGTTTCTTATTCTCTCCAGTTCGGTTTTCTTTTGGAATCCATGGTGGCTATGATTTTATCATTAACTCTAGGCTATATATAGGCAGGTCAGTTAACAGCACACTCGTTTGAAATATTTAATTGAGAAATAGTGGAAAACATGTTGGAAACCTTTTATGATCTTTAATTTACAATGTGTATATCATAATGGATTCTCATAAATTCTTTATTGTCAAATGTGTGTTGAATGTCAACTCCTCTTATTAATGTCACCATTGAATGTGAATTTATCTGAGAATATTCTTAAACAAGTACATCTATTCAGTGATTGGATCTTGCCTATGTCGTCATCCAAAATCCCGTTAGCGGCACAGCAAAGTGTCGTGAATCAGCTCTAAACCCCGATTCACACCAGATCAGGCAAAAAGTCCCCGTACGGCAACGTAATGCAGACACACTTGTACACTGCAATCAACATCGTAATCAATCTTCCGTATCTACGAGATGGTGGGCAACATTGCATACAACTGTCCATCTCCAGCAAGGCGACTGACAGGAGCTGTTTTCAGTTTAGTATTCATTGACAATACGAAAACTATCTACTGAGCTGTCAAAGCTTGTCTTGCAATCTCACACACCCATAGATGAAAGCGACATATTAGCTCTTTCTCTGAGGTAAATCAACTTCCGGTTCTGGCACCGTATGGCAAAGCACCGCAAAAGTTGGATTATTTCAACTCTTGCGACACACCCGCCCCACCGCATCCACATTTTGCCGGCTCCGCTAGATTTGCCGCAGCGGTGCGCATTGCTTCCTATTGAAATGAATGGACTTCCGCCGCAATGCAACCAGTTTGTGTGAATCGAGCTTTAGACTGACACTTAAGATTTAGTCCTACACTTCACTAAAAGTAGGACTGAGATGTTTGATAACTAACTTTTAAGCGCAGCTTTAAGCCTAGAATTTTCTTACTCTTAAGTCAAGTCCTAGCAGTGTTCTTAAGAGTAATTCTAAGAAGCTTGATACATATGGGCCCAGGAGTCCCAGTCTCTGTCACAATAATCATATATGTGATGTTTTAGGCCTATTGGCACACATCTAGTAAAAATGTAGGCAATGACACATAAAGAGCCTTTCTTACAAGTCCACTGAAGTTTCTCAGCTTGCACTCTAGTAACATTTGTGTGGTCCAGGTAACTTTGCATAAAAAATGGTTCTCATTCGCAAGGCTACTTTTACTTTTATACTTTAAGTAAATTTCCAAGCCTGTACTTTGTTACTTTTACTTGAGTAATGAATTTAAATCAGTACTTCTACTTTTACCAGAGTATTTTTTAAACACAAGTATTTGTACTTCTACTTGAGTACGGGAAGTGAGTACTTTTGCCATCTCTGACTGTGCAGCATATTCCTGCTCAAGTTGGCGGACTGATGGCAGAGCTGGCAGCGGCATTAGATAATATTAACTGTGTTGTTATGAACCATTTACTGTTTTATTATGAACCATTAACTGTGTTATTCTGAATCTTTTACAGTGTTATTTTTGCTCAGACATTTTGCCCTCAAACTCATCAATTCTTCCTGTTTCCACTTCCTGAGCGCCACTGAAAAAATAGAGTGGTGCACAACCTCTGGTCGCAAGCTCTAAATTCTGGCCCGCCAGTGATATCTACGTCATTTTGATGTCACATTGGGGTGACAGGTGGAGAATAGCAAGTATACTGCATGTTTAAGAGGTCATGCACCAGAGGTCGTGCACCACTCTATTTTTTTCAGCGGCATGAGACAATGCGGAAACAGGCTTCATCCGACAAAGTAGGTCATCGAATCATTGTGCAGACATTATGAAGTATTCAAAATGCTTCTCTTCATAAATCATCCTCATTTGTTTCACAAGAATCTTGAACCCACAATATTTATGTCTGCCGTTATTCTAAGGATGAACATTCCACCTTCTTTTTCTTTGTTTCTTTGCAAGCAGGCTCAAAAGCAGCTGTTTTTCCCTATCCATTGAATCCAATATCATTTTAGCCACTGTTGACTTTGATGTCAATGCTGCTGCCATTGTTTACCTTTTTCTTCTTCTTCTAGTCCATAGAAATATCAAATTTGGTAGCCTTTCCTCAGTTGTGACACCTCTGTTCAGGAGAAGACTGCAAATAGTGTCACGATCACCACACACAAGTATAGTTACAGCGCTCCCATGATCTCACATCGACAGCTCGGCAACGGCGGCGGTAAGTGTTACGTCTCCCAGTTTCAGGATCAATATTATGTGTGCCCGGGTTTTTGTTAGTGTTCCCTCTGCCATGTTTCTGTCATTTTCTATGTCTCTGCTCTGTGTGTCTGTTCCCCATAAGTGGTGGAGGTTTGATCATCAACTACTCATCACTTATACCTGTCTCCCCCCCCCCCTGTCCAGTCCAGCTGATTCCATTTCCCATCATACCTTTCCCAACAGTATAAAATGTGCCATTTGTTTGTTGATTCTCTCTCTGTCTCTCTCAGGTTTGGTCTGTACCTGTTTGGGTCTGTATTTTTTAGTGGTTGAGGCCCCTTTGACTGTAGCTCTCTCTTGCTTCTCATATGGTTGGTCTATGGGTAAGCTTTGGTACATGTGGTTGTGGCCACATTGGTTGAACATTAGTTAATGAGTTTGTGATTTAGTACTGGTAGTAGTTGTTTGATCGAGAGCTTTGTTTATAGAGAGAGTGGTAGGCCTATTGTATGTATGATAGTTGAGTTAGTATTGTAGGTTTGTCTATCATTGTACTAATCATTTGTTTTGTTTTTTGTATTTCCAGGGGGAAGGAGACGCACTTGGGAGTGTGATAGGCAAGACTCCCTTGTCTAAACACACTAGGCAAGATCTGGACGGACCACCCACTGTATTTCGGTTAGGGTGCCTCATTCGTGTGCCAGGTTAGGTTTCGTTTTTGTGTGTGTTAGATTAGAAAAGGAAAATGGTGGAACTTTGTATTTTCCTTTCTTTGCTTTGGTTCCGTCCAGCCCCTTTTCCCAAATTCTCTTATAACGTGGCAAATAAAAGCCTGGTTCAAATGGTACCCTATTGTCTCTGTGTCCGTGCTCGCACCTATGACCCCATACCTCTTTTGCTTACCTCAGGTTGTCCTTTGCAGTGGGTTTGAAATCCCACTCCCCTTCTGGAGAGCAGCACGCAACAGTGAGTATAACAAAGCCTTTAAGGACCGCATCTGTCTTTGCAACATCTGGTGGATGATCTGAGCTGTTGCTGCTCCCACGAGATGCTGATTTGAGATCATCCTGACCTGATCCTTTTTCCGCTAGGGAGAGGGAAGTTCATCCGAAAGGTGGCTGCTGTATTTATACCCAAGGAGGTTAGCGAGCATCCAGAAAGCATACCTCCTATGTAGGGGGAGATTCTGAGGCTAACAAGGCACCACCTTTCTTTAGCAATCCATAGACTCCCATTCATTTTGACGTAATTTGACAGCGAATAAATTTACAATTGAAGCATTTAAAGACTCTTTGTCCATTGTTTATTTCTAAAGAAACACAACAATGTATAAAAGTCTCCATTACCATTATCTCACTTTATGGCCCCATAGCAGCCGTTTTTGTAAAAATAGGCTAACAATTGTGTCATAACCACGCAACTTTCTGTTGCACAGTAGAGAAATTACCATATATTCCAGGAGAAGCTTGTAGGCAATCGGGGGGACAAGGAGGCATACAGTCAAGGGAGAAGCCCATAGAGAGTCCAAAGTTAATAAAAATGACTAACCGAAATTATTATTAATCCAGTAGTTCTACTAGCGATTTCATTGGAGACGAACAGCCTATCAGCTAAATATAGTTTTCTGTGCTCAAAACATACAATGACTTGCTCAGGAATGAGGCACAACTAGAAGGCCATAGACCTCAACCCCATGAGTACCTTTGGGATTAATTGGAACAGCAGTGCCTGACCTCAACAATGCTCTTTTAGCCGAATGGGCACAAATTCCCAAAGACAAACCTGACACATCACAGAGTGCCTGAACACATGTTTGGACGATGTATATCAATAAATTGCTACCCCCCAAGATACCTTATTGCTCTTTCAAAACCTTTTAGTAATGCACTTGGAGCAGTAAAATCAATAAATGTTGGAAAAAGGTGGCATGTTTCAATTTGTAAATATTAATTGTAACATCACTTTCCCCAGGGAGGCCCAAGGTTTTGCATACAACTGTACTGTATATATAATGTTTGAGACATTGCCTTATTTGCAAACATTAAATATTACATTTCATTTTAAATTTAAAAAGGCAAATCAAATTCTTTCAAATGTTTACTAACCATGGCAGAGCTATTCCGGCTGACCTGGAAAGCATTACCTCTGCTTTCTATGGGCATCTGTGAGTCATCCAGGATCTGGAGACAAGCATCAAGTACCCCATCCTCAAACTAAGTGAGAAAAATAGTAATAGAAACAACAAACCAAAAATTATAATGATGTGTGCACAATATTTCACAGTATTTTACTAATTTGAATCATTATCTGTGATTGTATGAAGTCATTTACTCTACCTGCCCAAAAAGCCAGAGCTTTCCAGAACCTGAGTCATCCTGATACAAACAACCCTTTTCATTCATCAAATATTCCTGCTTGTCCAACTCATTACTCATGAACACGTCATCGTCTGCAGAAAACAGAACATGTTTGATGCCTCAACACCACAACCTGTTCATTTAAATGTTCCTTAACTCTTCAGTCCAAATTATTGGCCAAATGATAAAAAGGTCACATACATATAGGCAACCTATTGGAATTTCACTCTGATAGTTGCCAGCCATTGTTCATTTTATTCATGCACATAATGTACGTTTTATGTTTGTTTGGTATTTTTACTTTTAAGCCAGTAATATTACTTTTAGAAGTCCTCATAGAAGAACCAGCTTGGTCAGAGTGAAAGAAGATAAAGTTTGGTCTCACCAGGCCCCCATGCATTGAATAGGACATACAGTGTCATACTTGGTGTCCTGGAAATTCCACTGTTACCAATAATGGCAACATTCATTTGGTACTTTCCGATAATAGCATTCGGGGCAGGAGTGATGCCCACTATGCACATGTTTCCATTTTCTTCTATCTTTTTGCCCATCCAGCTTCCACTTTGAGATGATGTGCCATCAAAGCTAATGATGGTCTTCGTGCCATTGGCGATATTACAGTTCTTACCTAAGGGAAAAGGTCACATGACAGGTCAAATATAGCCACTCATTTCCTCTAACCAAAGGTGCAAATAATGTAGGTATAATCTAAACTAGGAAGCAACGATTTTACCCAATTTACACCTAGGCATAAGGCATTTAACACTGGTAGTTACAAGTGTCGATCATTTGATTGAATTTTTAGAACGTGAGTCCGGTCTTACTTCTACGAGGATGGTATCGCTGAGAGTGTGGATTTATACACGTGGAACAGTGGTAAATTTAACACTGTCAGCATTGATTAAATGCTAGAGAATTTGCTGTTTATTTCATAATTAAAAAGGGACTATTATTATTATTTTAAGATAATAAAATGTACATAATTCATCTGATTACAGATATTGTCTATATAGTTTATGATTTTTGTAACTATTTCATGTTGGTAATGTTGTTGGTGTTTGGAGGTGAAGGGAGACCGATAACGACAGTTGCGTTCTTGTATGTTATTGTACGAACACCTTGAAAATAATAAACCTAGACCAATCTTGGTTGAACTAGGTAAGCGCGACTGTGATGCACAAAACAAAAGCAATCTGTAATTCTACTGGCTATAAAACACTCAGTCCATTAATGTGGACTAAACGTAATGAGCTAAACACATCATCTACCAGTATGGCACCTCTTCTTTTACGAACACTCATAAATAATCCAGGATACGAGAACATTACATTTTTTGTTTAGATAGGTTTACCTTTGTAGATCGAGTAGCCTACTTATTCATACATAACGCAGTATACTGGTGGCAGTGTTCAGGATCCACACATGTAGAATCACAGCCAGCTGAACTTTACCATAGCACAGGGGTGAAACCCAAAATAAACCGCGTCCTCCCTATGAAACATTGGAGTTTATAAAGTGTACCAGGTTAGCAATTTCTACCTGGTGTGATCACTTAGGATCTATGTAGATACCCAGCTATATACACTAAACAAAAATGTTAACACAACATTTTGTTTTTGCCCACATTTGTCATAAGCTGAACTTTTTCTGTGTACACAAAAGGCCTATTTCTCTCAAATATTGTTAACAAATCTGTCTAAATCTGTGTTCATGAACACCTCTCCTTTGCTGAGATAAGCCATCCACCTCACAGGTGTGGCATATCAAGATACTGCCCTAGGCTGGCCACAATAAAAGGCCACTCTAAAATGTGTAGTTTCATCACACAGCACAATGCCACCGATATCGCAGGTTTTGAGGGAGCGAAACTGACAACTCCCACACAGTGATTTAAAGCCACAAAAGGTGGATTCAGCACCACGGCCAGCGCCCCAGCCTAAGGAATCACAAACAATTCAGTAGGCCGCGGAGCTGGCTGTGAAATTTCTCCTGATCCAACAAAACAATTATTTATAAATGAAAATCATGGAAATTGTCAGTGGTGCCTAAACGTTTGCATGCAACTGTATATACCATATACCCCAATGTCCAGATGGTGGTGCTAACGTATTACAAATAAACACCAACCATACATAAAACTACATTATATATATGTATATATATATATATATATAGATATATATATATAGATATACATATACATATATATATACGTACAGTACATCATGTCATTACAATTTTTCATAGACTTATGAAAACAATCTTAGATAACAAAAATAAGATAACAATCTAAATAAATATCTATGGATGCACAAAATCTTTTTACCTATGTAGAACTCAATCTGGAATTCATCACTGGGCATTATGGGCTGGTTGAAATTAAGGGTAATCTTGAACTCCTGCCCCCTTCGGATGATGAGAGTGTTGTTTTTGACATGGTACCTGTTGGTGTTGTGGGCCCACGTGTTTTCAACCAGCATCATGTCCACACTTGCACATTTCAAGTTGGCTGCAAATAAGGAAATTATAAGCCAAACATTTTTAAATGACCATGTAAAAAATGCAAAATATAATAAAAACCAAAACAACACACACAATGGATGATATGCTAAAATGGGTGGAGCAAAGAACTCAGTTTGAGATTATGGGATGTGGATGAACTTTATCAAATTCTGCATCCATTTTCTTTTTAAACAGATTTGATCCATTTTAATCCTGGTTCCTATTATCTCTCTCTCTCACACACACACACACACACACACACACACACACACACACACACACACACACACACACACACACACACACACACACACACACACACACACACACACACACACACACACACACACACACACACACACACACACACAATGTTGTACCGGAAGAGGCGCTACGGGGCATTGGTCCTGCCATCGCAAAGGACTCAAATTCAGGCACTTCCTGCTGCTCAGCATTGGAGCAAGACAAGGGGCATTTAAGGCGCCCAGTGAAGTATTTCCAAGGATCTTCCACGGAGACAGACATGTTGAAGTCACAGGTCAACGGTATTCACTGTTCTGTCGATCGAAAGATAACAGGATGTTTACGGGACTATTTAAACATCAACTGCTACAGATGTGGTTAGTCAAGAAGACAAGAATGTCAGTATAAGATGATGCTGAACAACAAAATAATTTAATTTAATTCAGAATGCACAATCATCTGCAAATGTAATGTTTGTCAGCTAAATGATGACCCAAAACAAAGGATCAATAAAGAATGAGTATAGTGATATACAAAAACTTTATAGTTTAACATCTTCTTGATACAGAGACATGAATATGAATGAGATCAGATCATATGAAAAAAAATGCACATCCAAATATTGATGTTGATTACTAATTTTTCTAACTGAATTATAATGCAAAGTTTACTATACATCTTCAGCTAAGGTTGTTTGTTCAACTGGGTTCATCACATCAGATGATTCTAGGGGCCTGTGACTGACAGGGGCTCTGGAAAATTATTACAACATTAAGTAAATAATATTTAAACATTAAAATATTAACCTATCCACCTATCCTACTTTCTATTCTTGTTTTTGGAAAAAGTAAACGTCCAGAGAGCCTCTGTATTGTGCATTGCGCACCCCCCCCCCCCCCACGAATGGTTACTTGCTAGCAATGAATTGCGAGTACTGGTGGAGCATTAATGATTTTTCAGCTTACTAAAAAAATCTTTCCTACAATGACAAGAAAGACAGGAGAGAGAAAGGAAACGTGGACAATATGTTACAGAGGTCTTCAAATAGGAAGGTGAGTGTACATGAGTGGTGGGAAAAAACTGTTAGCTTAGTCCATAGTGATATAGGCTACTTTTGTTCACCTAACATTAATTAGCTAATTAGCTAAAATCTTTACAGAGGGTTTACATTCCGTTCCTCTTTTAGCTGACATGTAAACAGGCAAACGTTTAGCAAGCTATTGACACTAAATCAGTTGTCTCTGCCTGGTGCTACAGTAGGCCCAACAGATGCAGCTTCAGGCTCACAGCCCTGTCTTTACAGCCCTATAGCCCTGAATCAGACCTACTCCCAATGGAAGGTGAGCAGCAATGTGTGGAATGACATGTCAGTTGGTATAATTGCATGAGGCTGTAGGATTTGTTTTTTATTATGACAAAAAGCTAAATTATTAAATCCCTTTCAATTATAAGAATTCAAACACTAGTTATTTTTCCAAATAATGATCTATGAATCTAAAACAGCCTATATTATGTAGTGGATGCTGGACAGTTTAAAGCATTGAGTGACTCAGTCTGTATAAGTGACAGCAAATGAAAACAGCTCTGGAAAAAATTGAGAGATCACTGCGAATTGTTCTTAAATAAATTATTTTGACTAGTTGTCATTTTTTGCAAATAAACAATATTTGTATTCAGAATATGGGAAAAATTCAGTTGTCTATGGAATAAAACAAAATTGTTAATTTTACCCAAACACATACCTATCATTAGTAAATCCAGAGACACTGTGGCCTCTTAATTTTATCCAGAGCTTTATATTTCAGTTATATTTATTTTAAGTTATTAATACATGTTTTAGATTTTTCCAATCAAGACTAGTACCATTAAAATTATATTATTAGCACAATTCGTATAAAGTTTTGCATCAAATAGTGAATTCTAGTGTATGCATTGCACTGATCTGAGAGCAGGTAAATGAAAATTTTACAGCTTAGCAATAAATATTACAACAATATAACATCTCTGCAATGAGGTAGGACATCACCCTGCACTAAAACAGGTAAATTTGGGTGGAGTTAGGTTAATCAAAAATGTATGGGGACATGCCAATTTGGATTTTACAAAGATTTTTATTTTGGTTTACATGCATTCTACAATAACAAACTCACAATATATTATAACATTTGTTTTTGTATTTTTTGACTCTATGAAAATGTTCTTTTACTCCTTCATATTGTAGCCAGGATTCTTCTAAATGAAAAACTACAAAGCATAACACTAAAATAAAGAATGGGCCTTTCAGAACCTAAAGTATCAACATAGTGCCAGTGAGATTAAAAATAAAACATTCTTGAAGGGTTAATGTTTTTCAAATCTATAAACATTCTTTTCAGATTTTAAATTGATAGTGATATCTGCATTAATGTTTCTGTCATCCGTTTTACTACCGCCAATAGCTTGAAAAAAGTACACTGTAGGTCTCAGTTAAAATAGGACCAGCTTTGCAGATTAAGCCATCTTCAGAACTAAAAATCATGCTCAATGGAGAATATCCAATCATTCCAGTCCTGCACTAGGCCTAATCTGTGTCCAGGAAACAGGTCACAAAGTATTGAGAAGAGCCTAATCTGTGTCCAGGAAACAGGTCACAAAGTATTGAGAAGAGCCTAATCTGTGTCCAGGAAACAGGTCACAAAGTATTGAGAAGAGCCTAATCTGTGTCCAGGAAACAGGTCACAAAGTATTGAGAAGAGCCTAATCTGTGTCCA
>JACXGM010009735.1:0-27178 GCA_016801145.1 Umbra pygmaea | reverse complement strand
AATCTGCGAGTCACCAGAGGCATGAGCGACATCATTGATATACACAGAAAAAAGTGTCGGCCCAAGAATCGAACCCTGTGGCACCCCCATAGAGACATCCATAGGTCCAGAGAGCAGACCCTCTGATTTAACGTGTTGAACCCTGTCAGAAAAGTAGTTGGTGAACCAGTCGAGGCAGTTTTTGGAGAAGCCAAGGCTGTTACATGTGTAACGTCACCCATTGGTTTGTGAAGATCGGATTTGGGTAATTGAATTTGCCGTTACGGGTGCATACATCTTGATTTATGAAAATGTTCACTGAGGTAATAATCAAGTGAGAAGTGTATGTCATTCTCATAGACTATTACAGAAACAAAGCTCTTACTAACAGAAGTATCAGCCCCAGCTGGAATTCACAGAGAATGCATGTTTAAGGCACTTCCTTATTTGCATCACTTGCCAAACCAGATGCTCACCCTGTGTGCGTAACCTATAACCTACCTACGTAACAGGTAAGTACTACGTAATGTGTTTGCATCTGCTGTGCGTGGCCACAAATGAGAGAGGACAGCAAACATGTCAACCCGGCAGCTGCTGTGCCATTTCATCATAAGCTTTAACTTTAAAAACGTCATACAACAAGGCCCAAACAAAAGAATCACTGAATGCAAAATATGTGATATTAAGATAAAGGATTCTGGCTCAACCACATCTAATTTTACCAGGCACCCGGAAACACACCCTGATATGTTAGCAAACATGTTTAGCTCAGCATTGGCCATATAACGTTAGCTTGCTTGCTTTAGTTACAACCTACTGGAGGTTAAAGAAGAATTCCGGGCGATTTCAAAACGTAGCTCTGTTGTTTGCATATCTGAAGTGCTGTCAGTAGTGTTAATAACTCAAACGATCTGTATTTGAGACAATAAACTTGTGTTTACTTTTTTGCTGCCAATATACAACCATTACACATTTACGGGGAAAGTTAAAAACGTGCTTTGAGCCACTAAACATGTTCGAAATGTCATTACTACTCCATATCTATTTTCAGTGATTCCTTATAGTGAACACAGCAAATTTGAACAATTCAGTCATCATTAAGCCTTGAATGAAGTTCAAGGCTTAATGAGCTCACCAAACCAATTGTGTGTTTGAATTAATCAGTGCTAGGTAGTTACAGGTATTCAAATCAATAAAATGACATGGGTGCCCAAATTTATGCACCTGTCTAATTTCATTTTGATGCATATTACACTTTCTGTAAATCCAATGAACCTCATTTCACTACTGAAATATTGCTGATCCAAACACCCAATTATTTATAAATCAAAATCATGGAAATTGTCAGGGGTGCCAAAGTTTTTGCATACAACTGTATTTTGGTATTTTTCAAGTATTTTATTAAAGAAGTTCATGTTTCAAGTTCAAGTAGATGGAATCTTAGAAAATTGTGTTATTTTACTGGTATTGGTACAGACTACTTAATTTTTGGCATTGTGACACTCCTCATTCGAGTACTCTATTAACCACTCCGATCCCTAATTTTGAAAACGTTTATTTCATGTGAGCTGAATAGTATATACTTTCATTTTAATTATTTTAAACTTCTCCTTAGCAAAGTGTAAATGAATATAAACAAAAAATTTAAATCATATTTTGCTTAATCAAAAAAAATAAGTATTCTGTATACACTCACCTAAAGAATTATTAGGAACACCATACTAATACTGTGTTTGAACCCCTTTCGCCTTCAGAACTGCCTTAATTCTACGTGGCATTGATTCAACAAGGTGCTGAAAGCATTCTTTAGAAATGTTGGCCCATATTGATAGGATAGCATCTTGCAGTTGATGGAGATTTGTGGGGTGCACATCGAGGGCACGAAGCTCCCGTTCCACCACATCCCAAAGATGCTCTATTGGGTTGAGATCTGGTGACTGTGGGGGTCATTTTAGTACAGTGAACTCATTGTAATGTTCAAGAAACCAATTTGAAATGATTCGAGCTTTGTGACATGGTGCATTATCCTGCTGGAAGTAGCTGTCAGAGGATGGGTACATGGTGGCCATAAAGGGATGGACATGGTCCGAAACAATGCTCAGGTAGGCCGTGGCATTTAAACGATGCCCAATTGGCACTAAAGGGCCTAAAGTGTGCCAAGAAAATATCCCCCAAACCATTACACCACCACCACCAGCCTGAACAGTGGTAACAAGGCATGATGGAGCCATGTTCTCATTCTGTTTACGCCAAATTCTGACTCTACTAGCTGAATGTCTCAACAGAAATCGAGACTCATCAGACCAGGCATCTGATGTAGTGGAGATGAGTGTTACCCGGTGGGGTCTTCTGCTCTTTTAGCCCATCCACCTCAAGGTTGTGCGTGTTCGTGTTGTGGCTTCACAAATGCTTTCAATTTGATTATTTTTCTTATTTCACAAACTCACACTTTAACCCATATTTGGATGTGACAAATTACCAGTTTTTCTTTAAAAAATAAGGAGAAACTGTATCATAAAATGTCACATGATTTGACATGTGTAGGTTGTCACAATGTCATCAAACCAAACTCAGGGTACGAAATGATTTCTAACCATTCGGGGGTCCCCTAACATTTCCTGATTTTATTCAATGGTAAAATCAATTTGTCTGTGACCCACTTTTACATTTTTAGTAATTTAGCAGACACTCTGGCTTAGGGTAAATTGTCTTGCTCAAGGACACAACGACATTTGGCACAGTTGAGCATCAAACAGGCAACCTTCTGACTAAAAGTCTGAGTCTCTAACCACTGAGCCAACTGACAAAAAATATTCTTATGGAGGGTCCCTAGTGACTTCTGGAGGTTCCCCCCCCAGACCCCCCTTATTGCAACTGTTCCATAGCCTTGGGCAGTCAAGTTATTAGGGTATAATTTATACCTAATAAAGGGAAGATGAAATAAAAAACAGACTAAACTACATTTTATGAGAAGACTAGGCTATTTTACCAAACAGATTAGCTTTTATTTGGCTATTTCTATATTACTGTAGGTTGTAGGTGGCCAGAACATTTGTTGAAATATCTGACGAAAACATTGTCACATTGTCCGACGGAAAATCTTAACGGAATTACTGCCATGATGGTACAAGGGTGTGACACTGGGGTTAACAGCCCTACTTTTGGATATTGCCATGGAATCCTAAGCGACCACAGTGTCAGAACACCCACTTAAGAGTCTATCCAAAGGTTCTCACTCTCCAGTTCACTACCCTGGGACTTTGATAATGGATCTTTGGACCAGAGGGAAGAGTGCCACCTACTGGCCCTTTAACACCACTTCCAGCAGTGTCTAGGCCCCCATCAAGAGATCACCCCTGATTATCTTCACAGGCAGACCAGCTATAGAAGGCAGGCTGCTATTGAATGCATGGTTGAGTTGCATATAATAGACGTTAACACTGGTGAGATATTTGTTTGCGTGGAGCAGAGCAGTGTCCCTTAACTAAGTGTACAGTACACTGTAATAAATCATTAACTGTGAATGTTTCTTCATGTTTTTTCAAGTCATGTTTTCATTTTTATTTCATAATGTTTATTTTTAATATGTTTTAATTTTTTGGCTGCTGTTTTTAGATTGTTCTATCATTAGGCACAACTGTAAATATACTGGTCTTAGATTGTTTTCCCTGTATAAATAAATGTTGTTGTTAAATGTTGCACCTGCAAGTTCCGGGACATTTCTGTCTGGAATGGATCTAGCTCAATAGGATTGAGATCCGGGGTCTTCACTGGCCATGACAGAACACTGACATTCCTGTCTTGCAGGAAATCACACACAGAACGTACAGTATGGCTGGTGGCATGCTGGAGGGTCATGTCAGGATGAGCCTGTAGGAAGGGTATCATATGAGGGAGGAGGATGTCTTCCTTGTAATGCACAGCATTGAGATTACCTGCAATGACATCAAGCTCAGTCCAATAATGCTGTAACACACTGCACCAGAACATGACGGACACCACCTCCAAATCGATCCCGCCAGTACTGGCGTCGGTGTAAAGCTCATTCCTTAGACAATACATGCAAGTCCGGACATCACCCCTGGTTAGACAACTAAGACTCATCAGTGAAGAGCACGTTTTAAACCAGTCCTGTCTGGTCCAGCGACCGTGGGATTGTGCCCATAGGCGATGCAGTTGGCATGGGTGTCTGGTGAGGACCTGCCTTACAACAGGCCTACGAGCCCTCACTCCAGCTTCTCTCAGCCTATTGCGTACAGTCTGAGCACTGATGGAGGGATTGTGCATTCCTGGTGTAGCTCAGGTTGTTGTTATTGCCATCCTGTACCTGTCCCACAAGTGTGATTTTTGGATATAGCGATCTTGTGCAGGTGTTCTTACACGTGGTCTGCCACTACGAGGACTATCAGCTGTCCTTTCTGTCTCCCTGTAGGGCTGTCAGGCATGTCACAGTATGGCAACCGCAATGTATCGCCCTGGTCACATCTGCAGTTCTCATGACCCTTGCAGCATGCCTAAAGCACATTCACGCAGATAAGCATGGACCCTGGGCATCTTTCTTTTGTGTTTTTCTGAGTCTGCAGGAAGGTCTCTTTTAGTCTCCTAATTCTTCATGTGGCCTTAATTGCCCACTGTTTTATGCAGGTAGTGGCTTAATGTCCGTTCCACAGGTGCGTGTTCATTTAATTGTATATGGTCATCGAAAAAGCGTGGAAAACATTGTTTAATTTCTTTATTATGAATATCAGTAAAGTTATTTGGCTTTTTACAAATTGTCCTTCAAATACAGTGTCCTGAACAAGAAATGTTTTTTGCTGAGTTTGTGCAAATGGCATCAATCAGTTGGTTTAAATGTTAACATTTTAAATGTTTATTTTTCTTTATATAGTATTTTAATAAGCCAAGTTTTTTTATGAATTAAAGTACAAAAGTAACAATATTAATATGTATTATTACTAAGGAGATACTGCCCTTAACGCTTCAGTAGTAAAGTATTCTGCACCTTAATTGACTTCTACAGACTGTACCCATTCTGCCTTACTCGTCTTTTCTAATGGCCTTTAAGTCAGGTCTTCTCGGGCATCTTATTTATATGACTATTGATCTGAATTCTCGTATCCCTCAGGTCAGCATAGCAGTTGGCGGCTAGTCATCCATGGCTTCAAGGACTATTTGTAGTAAGAAGAGCTATCAATCTGCCATCCCATTTCCTTTCAGGCCAGCCCCAGGTCGCTGCCGTACAGGAAGCAGGAAGTTTAACATCTTTTCCTTTGTGAATTGAAGTGTTTTGGGGCCTTGGTGATATATCACTGTTGGAGGAGTTGCAGATTTAGCGTTCTCTTCAGAGGAGGAAGCAAGATTAAAGTTGGCTGGGCGTGGTTTCTGTGTCGGAGCTCCATGCGGGTGCTTAGTTTCATAGTTGTTGCAGTAGGAATTGAGTCCTGAGGGTCGGAGTGTATATTTGTGGAAGTCCTTAATTTTCTGCAGCTCTATGACAGTGTTACTTATCATCCCTATGTTAGCTTATACATTAAACATTTGAATAGTGGCACACCCTTTGACCTTCTGAGTTTATGTTGGGGCTGTTTTGAGTTTAGCTGCTCTTTCCCCATAACCATTCTGATATCAGCCATATCAGAGGTTAATATATCATCTTGCACTTTCTTATTTCCTACCCAATGTCACATTCTGTCTGTAGTGTAAAACAGAACTTCCTCTTTGTACTTGGCTACCTATCCCTTTACAGCAACCAGTTGTAAAATGGGTAGAGCACCTTCTTCTAAACTAACTAAAGAATAGTAGTACTGCCATGAGAACTACAGCTAGGGCTGGGCGATATGGCCAAAAAATTATATCACGATATAAAATAGATATTTTTTCGATACGATATGCCTAACGATATATTGAAAGAACCTGCTGTGACTTGATTAAATCAAAGTGTAGAGTCTGCTGTATAAACTAATAAAAACAATACATACAAAAAATATTGATTGACCTTGTTATATTTCTGTTCAGAAATTTCAGGTTAAACTGAACTACAAGCAATATGAAATACTCCTCATTTGTTGATGTTTCTTTGTTTCAGGACAAAACCAGCTGTTATTGCGATATGTCGATATGGGATATTCTTCTCGATATTATTTTTTAAAACTCGATAACGATAAAAATTGAATTATCGCCCAGCCCTAACTACAGCTCAGCATATATTTCCCCATGGTGTATAACACTCTTAAATAATACTTTGAAGTTCGATCCCACACTATGTGGTGAGTGCATACATTTCTGAAGCAATGTTACAGTACTATCCATCTTACCCAAGAGTCATGACATTATGGATGTTACAGAAACAATTATAGATCATGTGAAAAAATTACTTTTCTTTTGTACAATATGCACATGTAAAGTGCAAAAACTTATGTACAAAAAATTTCCTACAGAACATTCTGGATATTAAACGTTCCAATCCCAGTTTCTTTTTTGTCAAGGTTGTCAAACAGGTAAAACAAAAAACACTAAACAAAGTGTTTTTTTCTTCTTCCAGAGGTCCCATGTAGGTGACTTGGTAAGAGCATGGCGCTTGCTGCACCGGGTTTGTGGGTTCGATTTCCAAAGGGGTCCAGTATGGAAAAGGTATGAGGAAATGTACAAATGATCTTACGATGATGAGTCACTCAGGATAACGATTTTTGCTAAATTTTGAAGATCTAGATGTAGCCTCTCTTAAAAAAAAAAGAAATGAGTTGAAGGTGTGGCAATGATGTCTAAGGCTAGAGCTTATTTAATTAATTGCATTTCTGTGGCTTAGCCTGCTCTACAAACTCCCCTTTAATTGTTTGTCTGCACCCCGTCTCAAGGCCATCCTGACTCTTGGGTCGTCAGTCACTCAGACGGTGCGTCTGACCCATGTTAACCATTGCCCTTCCGTCCCATCTGATCTCCCTTCTCAACGTTTCCCAGTCCCTCTGGAACTTAAGACTCATGTCTCTGCCTCCACGCGCAGGTAGTGAATTTAATCCCAATGGTGGGCAGCTAGGCTAATCTATATGCTAATGAGCAGATTATAATCAATAAGGATTATGCCTGCCTGGCCCCAATCAATATAAGGTTATGCCAGCAAGCCAAGGTCTGCATTTCATACTGCCAGACATGTTATATAGCTTGAAGATAATTTTTTTAATGTAGCCTGGAAGACCATGCTGTTATCAAGCAGCTGATTACATCTGTCTCTGTTCATTTATAGGCTTATGAATGTATTGCGTATGTATAATGTTTTCGTAGTTTGACATTTTAATTCCACTTCTAGTAATTTTTACTTTTAATCCAGGGCTATAGCGTTACCAAATCTACTAATTGTTTTCCATTCACCATAATGAATTTGTTTCTTAGGATTGTGTGACTGCCATTTTAGATAATTACTATCATCAAGTTATTTTATACCTTGCCATATAAATTGAAAGTGCTTATTTTTTTCCTGTTCATATAACCTTATTTGTTCTAGGATTCTCACAGCTATTGTAATTTTATCCTAATGCAAATACCCAAATAACAGATGGAATATAATGGTCTCTAATATAAAAATTTTCAGAAATATAACTATATATAGGCATATACGTGCTGACATAATACAATTTTAGTCATGGTAAGGCTATTATGTGGTTGAGGCTTCATGTCACGAAATTCAATATTCTGGCAGGGGGAGGGTAGACGGTGAAATCATTACCATCATCTTCATTAGAGGGAGTCCTGCCGACCAATCAGCATGCTGTACTGCACAGGGATTCCATAGGCACAACGTTTGCTGTCGCTAGGCTACCACATAATCAGGAGGAAGGCAAGGGCCTGGTTGGCAGGCTGTCTGTGCTCTGTGTTGGTGCTGGGATGGGGAGCAGAGCGGAGTGCTAGCAGGGGATAGACAGAGAGGCTGAGGTTTGGAATTAGCACACAGACATTCAGACAAAGAGGAGCAGCTTCCTACCACACCAGGGTCCCGGGGGATGGGGCATCACACTCCCGCAGCGCGCTGGGGTGGCCAGAAGAGGTAGGCGCATCAGTGCTTTGTCTTCACAGCACCCCTGTCTTTCTAGTATATCAATAGAGACTTTCTAAAAGCCATTAATGTACATTAGCTCTGGTCTTTTTTTATATTGATTGTTTTTTTGTGGCTTTTTTACTAATCCATTTCGTGTAATATAATTGTTTCATTTGAAATCATCCAGTCCTCGTTAATTGATTGGAGCTCCTGCACTTTCTGCCCTGTAGACATCCTGTCTGTTTCAGAGTATCTTCAAAGCCCTTCGCTAGACATTACAGATTTGACACCAGACTGCATTTTTTTTATCTGGAATGACAAGAGCAAGCAAGTTATTCCAATATCCCATTTCAGACTCATGGGTTTATATGGCTTAGATTTGGCACAAACATGATACTGCCGCATTCTTGTGTAGCTCTATGGTTATACCGACCATTCCTGAGTTGAATTTCTGCCTGTCTGAGATGGGGGACTTGGGGTTCCATGACTGATGGATGAGTGATTCCTCTTGGAGAGACAGAGGGAAGCAGTGTTGCCAGAGGGGAATCCCTCCCTGCTTTAAACAGGCAATAAGCCCCAGGCTGTTCGTATGCAAGGCTACATTATGAGGACGATGCTTTGTTCAACCTGCAATGACTTTGTAATTAGACTAGATATCAGTCTTAACTCTTACTGGGACGGCCTTAAACATAGCAGCCAAGTCCTAATGTGAAATAAGTCATTTGGTAGCACATTATTTTCAAGTATTGTACAATCTGCATCGAGAAAATGATTGTTCCCACCAGTGGCGAGTTCCCTCCAATTTGACTGCAGATAAGTGCACATACATTTTGTACTGACTATAAATCAAATGCATTGTCGTCACATTTTCAAATACACCAATTGTTTTTGTTGGCTAAATGGCTAAAACGGTGTGTCCACAATGTGTTACAACTAGAGTAGAGTAAGAACAGGATTATTTGTACTTGCCAAGTGAGCCAAGCGTTGATCGTGTCACCAGTGTAAGAAACCACTGGTGTGAATTGAGGAAGCCTCAAGCTCTTCACTTTTCCTGTAATAACCTGCGTGCTTTCCTGAGTATTAATGGGGAACCACTCAAGATACAGCACCCTTTGTTATTACTGATTATTACGTGAATTAATTGGAATACATACATATACTAATTAGCTTTTATCTGAAGACCTTTTTCGATTAATTGTATTGTTCTGAAATGTGTTTTGTGTGTAAAATGTGGCCATATTCAAGGCCATAGTAAAGTAGAAACCATTAGTTAACACTTTTATAAATCTAGTGTTGTCCCCTTTCTTGAACTTGTTTTTCATTGTAATTGATGGAACTATTAAATATATTGTGGTGTATTCTGTCACCATTCAAAATTCTATGTATACTGTGAAATGGCGTTGAGGTCATCTTTGTGTGGTTCTTCCTGCAGCATGCCGCAAAACGTGTCTTCATGCTAGGCATACATTATTGCCTGTATTAACTCATCAGTTTATTGTAGCGATCAGTGTAACGGGTGTGGAAGGCGATTGCTTAGGTATGCTCACTTTGTGGGACTGTAAAACTGTTACAGGCCAAACTCTACCCTGTTGTTGCTATCTGACGTTTTGGCAAACATGGTAAAAAAAACATTAACTCATCGCTCATTTTGAGTGATGTGGTATCTTGTCTTAAATGCAGTAAGGCTTTAGAGCAGGCCATGCATGTTCCTCAGTGACAATGAACCTCTTTTTCTCAGAGAAATGCTTAGCCTGGTTTGAAAATGACTTGCGTGTCTATATCCTCACGCTTTGATTTTTGTGCAAACATTGTTGTCTATTTGTCAATATTGTCTCATTTGTCTCTGTTATCCACCTTTATTCAGATGACACTATTTTGTATTGTGTATTATGTCTGGCCCTACATTGAACTCTGTGTTGATCAGCCTTCAACATAGCTTCTGAAGCTTTTCCTTGATCCAGTAGAGAAAACGCATGCTCTTCAATCTGAATCGACCTCTACCTGCCTGCACCACAAACGTTCTTACCTTAATTGGTCTGAGAAAGTATGTCGATAGCTATTAGTGTCTTGGTATTTAGTTGGAATTTTCCCTGTCTTTCCAGACCCACAGTAGCCATCTTTAGAATAAAATCAAATTCAGAATTTAATTCTTCCACAATACAGTGTCCCTTACCAATCCTGCAAAACAAGCACTTGTAAACATGACCATCCTTCCTGTGCTGGTCTAAGCAATGTTGTTTATTGGTTCATGTGGCGTAGTGGGTTAAGTCACTCTATTGCAGGACAGTCTACGTCATGACAGTCAGTGGTTCGAGCCTGACAATGGGTTCTCTGACTTTCCTCGGACCTCCTGCACAAGGCAGCGCAAGTTTGCATAGTGCTGCCTGGGATTCGGGTTAGATAAATCCGATCTATCCTGCCACGTCCCTCTCCAGCGACTTCTTGTGTGCAGATCGGGTGCCTGTATATTACAACACAGAAGTATAGTTGGTGAACGTAATCATCCTGTGTGTGATCTGACTAAAGGCTTCCGTGTTGGGTGAACAGTGCGAAAAGAATCGGCAGCTCAGTGACAAGTGGGTGGATGAACAACATGCTTTACTATCCTAGTTGTAGGGTGAGTAGGACTTGGGAGGGGAGCAAAATGGCGGATAGAAAAAATGTAGAATTTGGCAGAAATGTTGTCAGTGTGTAATGGAATAAAACAAAAGTAAATTTTACCAGTGGTCTTGATTTATTTTTTATTTTTTTTCCAGAGCTGTATATGTGATTGAACTTTTGAATTGATGCTTTTGAGAGCAATATGCTATTTTATATAGATGGTCTTAATTCCTTTGCCAATGGCCTTCGATGCCCTCTCAATAATCTCTCACTGAATAAAAGGTCAAATAAATAAATAAAAATTTGACAGAAATTTCCTGGGTAGATTGTGACACAGAGGAATAAATGTGTTACTTGTTCTCTAAAAAATACAGACATGCAGGTTAATCACAATCCTTGAAAATTCTGTGTCGGACAAGTAGTTTTTGCAATTGGACAAGTAAAAAATGGGACTTAATAAAGTACCGGTAAATGATCTAGTCTGCGATTTTTGTAATTGCAATTTTATTTTACACCTCTTCCATTTGAGTCCAGATATGTAGAATATGTCTATTTTATATGCACAATCTAAGTTGAATCATCGTCAAACCCAATGTTTTTTCTTGGCTACTGCAGGCATTCCCTTACATCAGGCAGGGAAATCCCCCAAATATTGTGATGCTAACGTAGGGAAAGTCCTGTTGACAGAGCTGTCAATCAAACCAGAGCTATACAGTGACATCTAATGAGTTTGCAAGTGGGCACAACCTCAAAACACAGGAGAACAAGAGAGGAAATACGAACCTAGACACTTCAGAGAAATAAATTAAGTCACAAGTGGGGACCCATTTTAGCTCTAGGGTGTCTAAATTCACATTCTTTAGAACCTAGAGGCTTAAATAGTTTTAAATATCACCTAAAATCACGGAAGGCATCTTTAATGTCAATGTCTCAGTGCCATCTGCTTTGTCACCCATCATTGTGATGTTTCCATTCTGGTAACCTGGCCCTCATTGCACACACAACTCATACCTCATTACTGGTCATTTCTAAATTCAAAACCTTCTTTGGCCATTCTTTTAAATTGTCTGCTGCCAATGACAAGGAAAAACTCCAAGACGCTCAATTCTGACACTTTTATTAACTCAACTTTGCATCGTGTTCTGGTTATTCATAATCATAATCCCGTATGTTGTTTACCTACAAGTACGTAAAATATCATGTTGAATGTAGTACCATTTTTAAGGCTTGTATTCCACAAATAGCACCTCTAAATCAGTCCATATCCTCAGAAGAATTCCAGTAATGTGTAATGGGTTCACATGGTCTCTTGTGATGTTCATGAATTTGTGTAATGGGGTCACAAACACATTCTACTCAAACAGTTGGATCGTCCCATAGAAATGGAATGGATAGAAAGGCCGTTCCAATTCAAATCAATGTAGCCGAATGATCAGAGCCGCAGCCATTTTTGTGTACCATTCCATTTAAGGTTGGGCATCATTTTGATTTTAACAATTCGGATTCCAATTCCAATGCGTTCTTTCGATTCCGGTTCTTATCGATTCTCGATTCAAATTTTTTGATAAATGTGATCACATGCTTATTTCACAGAGATTTGTTTTTTATTCAATGCTGGTTTACAGTTTTAAGAGTTATGGGTGTTGATAAAAAAAATCTCTACAAGATGATGATGCACTTGCATAACTGCAACCAAAATGTATAACACATAATGGTAAACTTACCCCTGATCTGGACTAACATGTATACTCCACATTTAAAAACCGTTCATGTTTATAAATATGAGCATATTTGCTTCTCAGGCAGTTGAGAACACCCGTTCAGTAAGTGTAGAGGAGCACACATAAAGAAATGCAGCTTTTTCACCAAATAAGCTGTTACTTCTGTGGCACTCTTCCACTTTCTCCGCTGTCATTTTTCCCTTGACTGCTAACGTAAACCGACCTTCACGCTTCAGTTAAACATTAGCAGCTGTAGGGTTGCTAACGTTACTTGTGTTAGCAATATGCGTAATGCGTTCTATCTACGAGAGAAAATCTGAGTAATGTCATTCACCACAATTTTTGCAATTTGACAAATGTTGAATCATATTTGTAGTGCATCCTCCAATGCATGAAATACATGCGTCACAGATGTTGCGCTGTGCCGAATTGGGATTTTTTAAAGTAAAATGAAGCCACACATTTAAGCGCCGCTTTGTGTGCTCCGTCGCTGTGCTGACAACACAAGAGCCTGGCAGTACGATGGATGGCTGGCTGCTACGGAAAGCAAAACTTGCGCATTTTGGAACCGATCTTCAGATTCAAAACAAAGTTTTCCAAATGATTCTGATGGAACTGGTTCTCGATGCCCAACCCTAATTTCATTGCAAAGATCTAGCAGCCTACTTCCGCATTAAACCGATTCGCATGTTGTCACCATGACAACTAACAACAATTGCCATATTTTTGTGTACTAATCAAATGACAACGCCAAGCAGTTCAATGGCTTTTCTATCCATTCTATTTCTATGGGTCATCCTCACCAGTTCATATCATGGTGACTCTGGTGTCATACCATCTCATGATGAAACATCCTGACTTACGCACATACTGTTGTTTTTATTATTATTTTTTATATAATTTATGTTTGACGACTTGTAGTCTTGCCATTTCGATTTGACCAGGTCGTCATTTGAATTGAGAATTGGATGTGAATTGGATGTTTTTTCAATATCTACAAATCTGTGCGTCAGTATAAACCTTTATTTTGTGACTAGTGTTGACAGAAAAAATTAGACTTACCTTAATAGTATGCCTAAATGTCATTTTCTATACAAAAATAATTGTATTATTATTAATTTATAATGGCACTGTTAATTTCATACTGACATTTTATTGGTTTGACTTTGAAGCCTTGTCATTGTGATGAAATCTCCATATGGGATGTTTAATGAAGATACTCTTCATTAAACATGTTTACACCAATATGATGCCCTATACCTGCATCTTGAGTGTTACTTTAATGTATTCAGCAATATGATATTTTAATCAATGTTAATTAATATAATGTGTTTAATCAAAGCAATATGTTAATCAATGTATTAATTACACACTGACAAGTAATATTGTAATCAGATCAGCACAACTTTTGATTATTATGGGCACACCTGTATTGGAAATATATTAAGCTGAAAAGACATGTATTGAAATACCATTACAACTTAAAACTGCTGGAAAAAAGAGGCCTCAAGGCCTCACTGTTTTTTGTAGAATGTTCCGGTTCTGCGCCGCCAATATTTTCTATAAGAGCTTTTAAGAGCACACCCATATTTAACATAAAGGGATTACCGATTACGTCACGGGATGAGACGGTGAAAGATAATGGTGGAGAAAGTTACAGGGTCACCCAGAACCACCCCAGTGTATAACATATAGGCTGGGCCAGGTGATAAGGATTGGTATAAAAATAGATGTACAGTTTTAACAGGCCAGTATTCTCCTGCAGAAGATGCTCGGCCTAATGGGTTTTCAATAAAGACTTTTTGCATCACAAGAACTGCTGTTTGGATTTATTCTTTAAAAGTGGGGAACGGATGTTTCTCTTCCACATCATCTAGAGTAGTTGACTAGAAATGTCAAACAAATCTTCTCGAGATACATTAGCGCAGGGTAGGTGATTGTCTGCTGCCTGGGCGTAAGCCACTTTATTGTATAAAGTATTAATAACAATCCTTCTTTACTACTGCAACTTCCTGAAATGAAGTAAAAATTTACTTGATTATTCCATGTCTGAAATGTGTGTGTGAATCCAAGAAACGTAGAGACGTGGTCTTCGGTGAAGCAGTTCTGGTTAAGTCAGGTGTTGCGTGACAGGGACATTGTAGCCTACTGCCAGCATGTGCGTATATGGCATTACGATCACATGTAAGAAGAAATGTGTAGTGAATGAATTCTGTCATTTTGCGATTCGCCCACATCCACGTCTAGTTGTGTGTAGAGCCCTGCTATGGCTAATTTTTGACGTTCCTGTTTCTTGTAGGTTTAGGAGAGCTTCTCCAAAGGGCAGCAGGGAGAGGGCCAGACGAGGGGAAGGCACCATGGACAGTGAACAAGGTCCTCCTGCCTCCAGTTCCAGCACGACTGCCTCCACTGCCTCCAGCACCAGTACCTCAAACATCACCGCCTCCAGCAGCACGGGGAGGCAGGCTGTGCCTCAGATCTCTGTCTATGGTGGCATTCCTGACAGGCAGACAGTTCAGGTAAACCTCAGGGTAAAAAATGGCACTTCAATGTAACACGCTAACTCACACAAGTTTATTTCAGTTTTTTTGGGGGGGGTTGTTCAATATTTAAAAACAAACTTAGTGACCCCACACTGATTTAGGCCGGCCTACACCATGAATTGAAGGACGTGGGCCATACTAACATTGAGGGGTAATGCCTCATTCCCTGTCCCATGCAATTAAATTGACTACATTATGTGGTTGAGGTTGAAGGAAATGGACAAAGTTATACATTATCAAAAAATTTTCTTGTGTTTATCGTTATCAGACTTTTGTTTTTAATCAATAGCAAAGTCTGTTATTTTATCACCTATCCCTAATTTAAGCGTGTGCAAAACGTATCGTCTGTTGAATTCTGGATTGAGAATTCCCCTGATGTGTTCATGGCGGACGTTAGATGGGACTGTAGACCGCTGGGAATTGATCTCCCATCTGAGCATGTGCAAGTGTAGGTGCCTTAACAGGTGCCTTTTTAATGGCTAAATTAAAACAATGGGTGACATTCTTTGGCTATTGGTGAATGTTATATAAACTACTCCAGACATTATTCCAACAAGACCGTTTTAGCAGCTGTTCTTGAGACTCCAGTCCATCTCCTACTTGTGTCTTCCAGGTGTTCCAGCAAGCGATGCACCGGCCCAACACGGCTGCCCAGTACCTGCAGCAGATGTACGCCGCGCAGCAACAGCACTTGATGCTACAGACCGCAGCTCTACAACAGCAACACTTAAGCACTGCACAGCTCCAGAGCTTGGCTGCCGTACAGCAGGTAAACGCTGTCTTCTCAATAGGTACAATTAAAAAATACTTACAGTAAATGCCTATATATATAGTATAATGTAGCCATACCAGAACCAAGACGACCCACTCGGTTTGTTCTCTAATATGGGCTGTCCACTGTGCACTTCCTAATAAGGCATTTGATTGGTTTGACCTTGAATCGCCGTCATCTCGTCGACTACAAATGATTTACAGGCAATTTCGTACACTATTTGTAATGTGCATGTTATCATCAGATTAAGAGTAATTGAAGTGTTGATCTTTACATAACACTCCTCACCATTTTCCCTTGTCATACAACAGGCCAGTATTGCAGCAGGGCGGCAGAACTCCACCCAAAACAGTACTTTATCTCAGCAAACTGGATCCCCCCAGACCACAGTGAGTGCAGTGAGTCACGCCTTGTAACTCTGGGGTTGGCCTAAAAATCTATATGGAGGTGTGGTGAGTTACTGTTGCTGATGTTCTGCAACGCTCTGCTCCTTTGTCCATTTGCCAGATTAACCTGACCACGTCCCCAGCAGCAGCCCAGCTGATCAGCCGAGCCCAGGGTGTCAGCTCTGCCCCTGCTGGTAGCGTCTCACAGCAGGCTGTGATCCTGGGCAGCCCTTCCAGCCCAACCACCCTGACTGCCAGTCAGGCTCACATGTACCTCCGTGCCCAGATGGTAAGCCCTAAGGAGCATACACACACCAGCTGCCTCAGCGACACCATTGGAACCTGAATATGTCCATATGCTAGGTCTGATATGCTCCTACTCACAATAGATGTGATGGACTCGTAAACTCCTCTTTTTATGCCTTGTCTTATAATAAGCCTGGAACAATAGAGGCCTTGAGGACACCAAGCTTGTATTGCCATCTACTGACACAAAACAAGTAATGTGAGTAAAGTGAGAAAAGTACTTTCAAAGAGTTGATTATGATACTAGTGTACATTATGCTGGCCATGTGGATAATGAAATGATGCCTTCAAGAATTTATCACAAGAAGCTGTCATGCCTGGAATACCATAGCAAAGTCTTTAATTTTTATTTACAGATACGTTGAAAATAAATGTTAAATAGGTTAGGCCACTGCTCATCATATATCAACGTTAATATAGAGCACATATAAACTGTACAAAATATATAGTCAGTGTTTAAACTGCCAAACTGAAATAATAGAAATAAATGTACAATAAATAGTACTGTTGTTATTGTGTATGACAGCATGGGTACAATGAATTTCTATATACTGCAGCAGTCCCTGTGCCCCCAATAAAATGTACTTACTGTAAAATAATTCCACACACATGATTTGCCAACATTCTTTGTTACATTTTAAAGTATCGCCTGCCAGTGCATTTTATATTTACAATCTCTTGTTATTGAACACAGAGAAATTCCTTTTTTGTGTATGACCACTAGAGGGCATGTTATATCTACTGCTTTTTAGTGTTATACTCATTTTTTGACTTGGATACAAGGTTTAGTATTAATATTCTATACCAAAACAATACCACATCAAAAACTGAAGTAGAAAATGTATTTATCCCAAAAAGTTATTTATTTTTAACATTGTTTGTATAATAAGCACCTCTATGTGATAAAGTACAGCTAATGTAATTTAATAGTTTAGTTCCAAAGTGACTGTAAATCTTTTTATGTTTCTATATTTGTGTGTAAAATATAATAGATAAATATAGTACCATCACATAACTATACAACATGCCTCTAACTTTTTGGTACATTGGATTTATTAATTAGTATGTTGTGTAATATTTCTCAAATATTAGTATATTCCCTGCAAGTAGTGTTGTTTTTGGCGGCCTGTTTTAATTTTAGTTTTAGTCTAGTCTTTGTGTCAAGCTGTCATTTTAGTTTTTATCAGTTTTAGTCACTTTCATACTCTTTCTAGTCAAGTTTCAGTCGACTAAAACTCTGAGCATTTTAGTCTTATTTTAGTCAGAATGATATGTTAGTCTCTTTTTAGTAATGCAATTCTATTTTACCCAGTCAATATAGTATAAGTACCTAGTAGTATAGACAACAAAAATTTGCCAGGGACGGCCATTGGCCGCTTTCTCTGTGTCAGATTTGATTTTGTTTGTTGTTGTTTACACTAACTCACCACAGCTGCATCTTCTAAATAATGCCACAAGTGTGGCTTGAGGAAGTGGCGTGGCCTGCGTCTGCGCAGTGCGACCTGATGCAGCCCCTGAAGTGAGACACAGGAAACTAGGGGTGGGCGATACTGCAAAATTTGGGTTTGATCCGATACAAAGTAATACAGGGCCAGTATCGCCGATATCAATACTGATACAATAATTTTTATTATTAAAAGCTGCTTATGTACCTTCACTTACCTCCACCCTGTATTCCTGTTTTTATTTTATTTTTATTCATTTTTTATTGTTGTGTAAATTTATGTATTTGCAGCATGGCGCTTTATCTTGGCCAGGTCTCCATTTTAAATGTGAAATTGTTCTTGGATAGTAGTATGGGATAGTAGTGTGTCTTGATTTATGAGGTGAATGCATCATTAATAGGCTAAATCTGAATACATTTTCAAGACCAAAATTATTTGCAATAATTCTGAATACTTGTATTTATCATTTCAAATATTTCATCTTACATTAGGAATTATTCACTAATTATGTTAGACCTTTTACCTTGTTGTTGTCTATTTTCAAACAACCTGACTTCCTACAGTATATCTCAGTGCACTGGCAGTTTTGCAGTGCATTGTGGGTCGCAGATGGCTCAGTGGGTAGGGAGTCAGACATGTAGTCAGAAGGTTGAATTAAATAAAGTAATTGTAAGGTAAGTGGTGGAACATATACCTGCCAGCTGAGACTTAAAAAAGTGCTAAAACTTAGTCTGTCTATCACCAGAACAAGCTCAATCTTAAGAATAAAATTTGGGTTTACCCAGTCTAGCTATAAGAATATTGTGTCGGATTTTCGGTTGGTGCTTGTAGTACACCAGGAGAGGCACTTCAGATGTGTTCATGACGACGGAACGTTTTTCGGTATAATATCGGTAGTACCTATATTTTGGGATCGATCCGCACACCCCCACAGGAAACAGAAGTACTGCAAAACAATAGCTAATAATAACGCGACTAAACGAGACAAAATTACGTTAACATTTTGTCTCGTTTTGGTCAAAGAAAATGAAGAGATATTTTAGCATAGTTTTTATTTTGTAAAACACATTTAGTCTAGTTTTTATTCATCAACAATATTGCATCATACATTTAGTTATAGTTATCGTCACATGACCAGCATTTACGTCTAGTCTCCTTTTCGTCACGTGGTAAAGGTTAGTTGGCGACGATATTTAGTCATAATTTTCATTGACGAAAGCAACACTACCTGCAACAAGTAAAGCGATATTACTTTTCAGCTTTGGCTTTAAGAGTGAGGCGGATACCACTTATTAAATATTACATCAAACAGGGCTTATTAAAAATGTAATAGGTCATCTTTACAGTACAAAAATAACTTCATAGTCAATTTTCCTTATGCTTGCTAGTTAAATACTTTTCTAGTGATTAAAGTGAGTTTTGTGTCACCACATTATTTTCATTCAATACAAAATCACATTACCCTAATCAATGGCTTTGAAATTTTGGAGTGTAACTCGTGTAATGCAGCCTGTTTTATTTAGTCTTGGTTTGTCTAATATCTCGAGTCATCTGTCATTATTTGATGCACATTTTATCTTTGTTCTTAGTGTAATAAACTCTGACAGAATTACCAAATGTAACAAAATACTATCGGTAGTACCAAACATATTTTTTTATTTTTTCAGAATCTGTGAAATACGGAAGTATTGGAATACTGTGCAACACTACTGCTTTTATAGGTATCTGGGCTATGGTGGAAAGCAGTCTGTTGCAGCAATCTATTGTGCCTTTACCTTAATTCTACCTGAATGTCACACCATTTTGTAACTTAACAATGCCTGCTTTGATAACTGTCATGAATTTTAGGCGTTGCTTTTGTGTGTAACAAACAGATGTTCACAAGTCTTTTAGCTAGAGTCCAAGTCATGTCTCAAGTCTCTAGTGGTTATAATGAGTGTTATCGCCTGCTGCGTTCCATCCAGGCTGCTTACAACACTACATAGATATATACAGTATCTCACAAATGTGAGTACACCCCTCACAATATTGTAAATATTTGATAATAACTTTTTGTGTGACAACACAGAAGAAATTACACTTTGATAAAATGTAATGTAGTGAGTATACAGCTTGTATAACAGTGTCAATTTGCTGGAAATGTCCAAATTGGTCCCAAAGTGTAAATATTTTGTGTGGCCACCATTATCTTCCAGCATTGCATAAACCCTTTCAAGCATGGGTTCACCAGAGCTTCACACGACGCCGGGCTAGCACCCCAATTAAGATCCACCGACCGCGGCTGATGTGTAGTACCGAAGAATGTGCATATCAAATAAACAATAAGTAGAATCATCGGCTTACCATAGTTAGCTTGAAACCTGACATGTTCTCAAAGCTATTGCAGGCATTCCCTTACCGAGCGTCAGGCAGGGAATCCCCAACAATTTGTGACGTATGGTTTGCCAATGTAGAGGAAGTCCTGTTGACAGAGCTGTCAATCAAACCAGAGCTATACGTGACATCTAATGAGTTTCCAGGGCGAGCACAACCTCTAAACCCAGGAGAACAAGAGAGAAAATATGAACCTAGACACTTCAGAGAAATAAAGTTTTAGCTCTAGGTCGCCTATATTTACATTGTTTAAAACCTACAGTTCTCAATAGTTATAAATATCTAATTATTAAATATAATATTAAATCAGAGCTTGTTGTTAATGAATATTCTACATGCAATTGATCAATGATTAAACATACATTTGTAAACAGGCACGTTTGTGTAAAAAATATGAGGATAAGCAGTCTTCCTGGTTCAGCTTGACTCTTAACATCTGATAAACCCACACAGTCTGAACTTATTAAGAAAACAAATCTGTAAGGTCATTGCTGCATATTAGGTTTATTAATGATATCTATGTCACTATTACATAATCAGAATGTAATATTCTGAAACTGAATAGGAATATTGTTGCCAGTGTACACAGAGTTATGAAAGACACATTGACTACCACTTCACTAACTCTACATTTTCCCATTGCAGAGTCAGTTAAGTTTTTTAATGCATTATATAATTGTGTTTATTTTATACCTGCTTTCAATTGTTTTTGATTTTATCTGTATTTGTAAGTGTTGTATTAGACTTTTGTAGGTTGACATTTTACCGTAGGTTTCATATCTATATCCAAATATCAACATTAAAGGATTTACTAAATATGTGAATAGTATCTTTCGATAACTTCATTTTGTAGAATAATTTGGTCTTATTTTATAATTTCACAATAATATATTTGTATTTTTCATTTATGTATTGCCTACAGCCAGTTTTCATGACTCATCAAAAAAAATCATGATTGTGCCAAATGTTTTCATACATTTATTTACAAAATATTAAAATATTAGTTATTTGTTTGACCTGCCATGGATTTATAGTAACTATCTCTTATTGTTTTGCTTGTCGAACCCCAATGTGACGTTACGTTTATCAGGAATCATAGTCTAAACGTGTATTATGGATGAACTATACGTTTCATCATTAGGATTATATTTTTAGTATATTCTTTAACTTGCGTAGCTATGTAAAACAGATCACAATTTGTTCAATTGAAAACAGGGATATCAAACTCAAGCTAATTTTGTCCAGTTGCACATTGAAGGGTGCTCGTTCTTGAATGCTCCATAGCTCTGTTAATCCTTTGTTGTCTTAGTATCAGACTTTTTATCTCACTTGACATGCTAATGTTCCTGCTTTGCTTTTAAGTGTCTGTGTGGTTATTTTAAATAATTTATTTCTTGCCAGGCTAGGGCAAGAAAGAATAACACCAAATCAAACACAACATGTTGTCATAATATATTCACGACCCAGTACACAGGGGAAGCATGAATGGCTTCAGTGTGATGGAGTTGTTTGTGTGCTGTTTGCTAGAAGTGTTATCCTGCATCTGAGAGTGTAAATGAAAGTGACAGATGAGGATCAGTTTCTTACAGTGGCATTTATCTGTGTCAATGGAGGAATAACTCCCATTATGTCCGTTTGTGATTTCCAGGCACAGCAAAGTAACCTTGTCCAGGTAGCTAGGAGCCTGGGCCGCGCTGTCCCTTTGTCCCCCCAGCTCATCTTCACGCCTACGGCCGCAGTGACAGCAGTCCAGTCTGAGAGCTCCACCCAGACCCCTGGACAACAGTCCGCCTCCGCACAGGTACGATATTATTCAAACATCAGACACAGCTGGTGTGGTCACCTGGAAATGCACTAGAGCACTTTGAGAATCGGTAACAAAAATGGAACATGAGGGATACAGGAAATACATAATGTTTAGAATTCTAGTCTTATGTCTAATGCAGTTGAAAGATGTACCGGTGGATCCCTCAGCTTTACACCAATTTGTTCTGCCCCCATGTGTTATTGCCTTAATTCAGACATTTTATTTTTACATTTTAGTCATTTAGCAGATGCTCTTATCCATATCGACTTACAGTAAGTACAGGGACATTCTCCCTGGAGCAACTTAGGGTGAAGTGCCTTGCCCAAGGACACAATGACATTTGGCACTGGCACAGCCAGGCTGACTACAAGTCTGACTCCCTAACCGCTGAGCCATCTGACTCTCTGTGTCTTTTTAGGTCCAGAACCTAGCCATCCGTAGCCAGCAGGGGGCAACCACATCCTCTTCTCAAACACACAGCCTCCAGGCCCTTAGTCTCAAGCAGAGCCCTGTCTCCATCCAGCCTTCGCCCCTTGTTAAAAACCCAAGTCAGGGCAGCCAGAGCTCTGGGGTGAGGGGCAGCCTGCCTGAAGGGCCATTGGACAGGACCAAGAAGGGGGAGAGCATAGTGACAGAGGTGCGCGCTATAAACATGAGTCGCAGCGTTACGGCAGTGAGTGGACAGCCCCTTATCACTCCAGGTATGTAAACTAACTTAACATTAGTTGTCTTCTACATGCTCAAACAGTAATTTTATTGAATGAAGTTGAAGCCATTGTATGATTGGACAGCTAGGCATGTTTTCTCAAATATGTATTCAGTATTCACATAAGTAAATCCCCTGGTTATTGTAGCAAGTTAGTCAGGGACAGATGCTAAATATGCCTCCAAAGCCTGACAAATGAAGCTTTAGTCATACCTTTCTTGAACTCTACTATAACCATTCATAGATGTTTTGTGAATGTTCTGTCCTATGTTTAAAATTTACTAGGAATAGAGCGCTACAATAAAGTGTTATATTGATATCTCTGCTCTTTGTGGCCTGCGAGGCCTGAAATAAATGGTTTGCAATGCTGGAGTGTGGAACATTGGCTCTGTCTCTTGCTGGAAGAGACACCGTTGTTTTAGTGTGAATCCATGGAAAAATATATGCCACAGATTAGTCCAGCTAGACAATTCAGCCTGCGGACAGTCACTGAGTTTGACCGTGTATATGCCAGCAGTTGACCAGATAAACTCAGCCTGTGTATGAGAGAGTGCATCTGTGCTAAGCACTGCATGGGTTACATTTGTGCGTGGTGCCAAACACCAGATTGGACGGATTAGCCGAGCGTGTGACTGCACAACTGTGTCTTTGTCTCATTTGAAGTAATGGATTCAGACTAAATAAAAGGGAGGATGCATCCGAAAACCTTGCTACATACACTGGTAAAATTAACATGGGTTGCCATGGCAATAGCCATTAGGGACAGACAGGTGCACCGTGGAGATGTGAGAAGCACTCTCGTAGTGGATTCAACTTGGGGAAATGGAGCTGTAGTTGCTACCTGGGAACTGGAGTGTATGGTTGAATGGAGGTTTCTTGCCCTGCTAGATAAACTGGCATTGACTGGGTCATTCATTATGCATATAAACATACCTGCAAACTAGTCGCTTTTCGGCGAAAATCGCCGTTTTGAATTGGAAAATGTCATCCACATGAATCGTGTAGATCAGAAGCGTTTTTATGGGGGGGGGGGGGGGGTACAATTTCCCCTAAACACAAGTTTTAAAAACCTGCTGCGGTTTTCACATCTTTGTTGATATATCACGCGAGTCAATTGGCCAATCACAGTCAAGATAACGTCTTTGAAAAGCCCCTGGCTGCAGCTTCAACTTTTCACGCTACCACTACCGGGCAGAGGCCGTTTATGGATACTGGGGATGGGCCATACCACTTTTTATGGAACAAGTACAAGTAGAGAGCATTTCATTTTGGGTACTTGCCGATACAAGTACCGATACGAGTACTTTTAAGAACTATGCCAAATGTCACATTTATAAAGCTAAAATCTGCTATTTCTTAGTTGTTGATCAGCCAATTCAAATAAAGAAAAGTAAATATTCCTACATATCCAGAAGAACATCGTTTACATTGCAGGTTAATGTGTTATATTTATTACAGATGTCAATGGTTTAGGTCTCCTTCCCTAATTAGCTAAAGTGAGAGAAACACGTTTGTAAACGCGAACGCAATACCTTTGTGTAAGAATTTGCCCTAAGCATTGCGGACGTTTTGTGGAAGATGAGAATGTCTGTTTGAAGTGACTTTTTCCAAAACAGGAATACTTACCTAATCATATATTATTCTGTTAAGGTATTTGATTGTTTTATTATAATCAGTAGCCTACAAAATTAGCTATAGCTGTATACTATTACTATAATCTATTGAACAAATTTAAATAGGCTACATCGCATTTCCTTTAAGTTATATTTATTAACGTTAGTATGTCAGAACTCAGAAATACCACAATTTTGTTCGCCCAGAAGTTTTGCAAACTACGGATGTCTTTCCTCGCTGAAGGGGGCTTTCAGAGATTTGGGGGCATTCCTCATGCCGTTTGCTACAGTTATAGTATGCACCGAATAGCATAATAACTTGCATCCCTTGT
The DNA here is from genome assembly GCA_016801145.1 of Umbra pygmaea. NCBI lineage: Eukaryota > Metazoa > Chordata > Actinopteri > Esociformes > Umbridae > Umbra > Umbra pygmaea. The sequence continues at coordinate 2,565 of JACXGM010009735.1, read as the reverse complement.
TCGTTCCTGTACTTAAATGTGCGCATTTCCTTGAGGATTCCAATATTTTTTACCTATAATTTTACAAATATTAGGCTACATGAAAATAGCAATGAGAACCGATTTCGTATTTCGCCATTTGAACTCTACTGGATAACTGCTGAGGAAAAAAATGTTTTCAATAGAAAACGCGTGGCTTGGTCTTGGGAATAATTATGCATTTTAGGCACAATTAAATCGCTTTTCTTTCTTATTTAAATAGCAATAAATAGTTTTACAGCTTTATAAGCATGGTCTCTGAATGACGAAGTAGACTGTCTTTATTGGTGTCTGGTTCAACGTTAATGAGTGATGAAACACCTGCTCTGGTGAACCATTTAACGTTGAATAATACAGTCAGAGTTAGTTTTTTCTACCTAAAGAAAATGTTGTCTTTCCCCTATATTTTCTTCTTGGGGGGGGGGGGCTTTATAAAATGTGTCACCTTTTTCAGCCCTTCTGAGTTTGCAGGTATGATATAAAAGAATATTGTAGATTTGAATACGTTTTAATATTTCAAACACAATTCCAATCTACAGCATACTTTAATATTAAAGTACATTTAATATCTTATTTAACACTGCCACAGGAATATACCTAGTTTGTCATCAGGTTTACTACTGTATAAGTTGTCACCGACAAGGAAGAAGCAGATATTCAGGGACATCAGTGCGTCCTTTGCTTTTACCAGCGACGGGTGCTTATTGTCCCCTACAATGATATTGGGGAGGGGATTGTACATCAAGCATTTTCTAAAGTACACCCATTTTTTACACTAGTTTTTCTGTTTCAAAACAGGAAATACATGCATATAAAATAACACTGTTTCGTAAATGAGGAAGCATTCATTGTCAAATAAGGTTGATAACAATGACCAGAAACTGCAGTCATTTTTTCTTTTGAGTTATCATTTAGTAATAGATGTGAAAAGTCAAATGTTTTTCCATCGATTCAATTCTTGAAATTAAGTGTATTAATGATGAATTAAACAGGCTACAGCACTGTAACTAGTTATCTACTGTTGCCCAAGCATGAGCTAACATCATAAAGCAGATCATCTATTTGCGCGTTGCTTGAACGGACTGGCTCCAAACTAGGGATGCTCATTTCAGGAAATTTTCCTGACCGACAACAGGACCTCGTTAACCGATTATTAACCGTTAACTGATGAGATTATAAGATTCAACTGGCTTTAAATAAAAAATTAAATTGACGAGTGTCTGTAACCCGTTAAATAGACAAACTTTTTTTTAACGGATTTGTTAATGTCTAAACAGCATACAGAACAGATCAACAACAGCTGCCGGGTGCACCAGCTTTGCGTATAAGTTCACTCGGGTGCAAAGTCCACACTAAACGATATGATGAAACTAGTTAGTTTCATACTAAAGCTGTGTCGATGTTTGGTTTCACCAAACTACACTGGCGTAAAGTCCACACCAACCAAAATATTGTCGCACAGAATTTGTCGTAGACGTTTTCACTTTCTGTTTTCAATCAAAGGAAAGTAACCTTGATGCAGTGTTTACAGAGTCTTCAAATTATAGAATGAAAACAGTCGGTGACAATCTGGAACAAGGTTGTTGCTTACAGGAGGCCTACTGCAAATAAGGGCTATATTTCATTAACACAAAACAAAATGTTGATAACGCTTGCTATGCGCTATACTAACTTAACAATATCTGCCGAGCGCACCCATTTCATTGAAATTACCATTACGGTCCTCTCCGAAAATAAAGTGTGTGTTGTCAATCACTGTGTGTGTGTTGTTTTTAAGGTAACATTATTTTGTCGGATATAATGCATCAGGAGCATGATGAATTATAGCCGATAAAATAATATATGCTTCCCAAAACGATAGCGTTATACGTTTCTGTACATGAAAAAATGAAAGCGCAAGTTAATCTCACAGTCATCATAAATGTCCAAGGGTTGTCATTTTAAATGAAGAACGCGTTGCAGACGCAAAACAGGCAGCCGGTATATTTCGCTCCTCATTAACTATATCCCCCCACCTTTCAAAACAAAGCGCAGGGCTCTGGTTGTGTGTGTGAACGCGCCACGTGATTTAACTAATATAGGCTATACAGGTCCTTCTCAAGAAATTAGCATATTGTGATAAAGTTCATTATTTTCCATAATGTAGTGATAAAAATTAAACTTTCATATATTTTAGATTCATTGCACACCAACTGAATGTTTCAGGTCATTGATTGTTTTAATACTGAGGATTTTGGCATACAGCTCATGAATTCCTATCTCAAAGAATTAGCATATTTCATCTGACCAATAAAAGTAGTGTTTGTAATACAAAAAAAAGAAAAAGTCAACCTTCAAATAATTATGTGCAGTTATGCACTCAATACTTGGTCGGGAATCCTTTTGCAGAAATGACTGCTTCAATGCGGCGTGGCATGAAGGCAATCAGCCTGTGGCACTGCTGAGGTGTGATGGAGGCCCAGGATGCTTCGATAGCAGCCTTAAGCTCATCCAGAGTGTTGGGTCTTGCGTCTCTCAACTTCCTCTTCACAATATCCCACAGATTCT
>JACXGM010009734.1:0-27181 GCA_016801145.1 Umbra pygmaea | reverse complement strand
GCTTCCATCTGCTGAAAAGCTTCATGGAGATGAAGATTTCATTTTTCAGCACGACCTGGCACCTGCTCACAGTGCCAAAACCACTGGTAAATGGTTTACTGACCATGGTATTACTGTGCTCAATTGGCCTGCCAACTCTCCTGACCGGAACCCCATAGAGAATCTGTGGGATATTGTGAAGAGGAAGTTGAGAGACGCAAGACCAAACACTCTGTATGAGCTTAAGGCCGCTATCGAAGCATCCTGGGCCTCCATCACACCTCAGCAGTGCCACAGGCTGATTGCCTCCATGCCACGCCGCATTGAAGCAGTCATTTCTGCAAAAGGATTCCCGACCAAGTATTGAGTGCATAATTGAACATAATTATTTGACGGTTGACTTTTTTTGTATTACAAACACTTCTTTTATTGGTCAGATGAAAAATGCAAAAATGTGGGGTTTTCATGAGCTGTATGCCAAAATCATCAGTATTACAACAATAAATGACCTGAAATATTTCAGTTGGTGTGCAATGAATCTAAAATATGTGAAAGTTTAATTTTTATCATTACATTATGGAAAATAATGAACTTTATCTCTATATGCTAATATTTTGAGAAGGACCTGTATGTATTTATGTGTATATTATAATATTTTTGTCTGTTTTATTCTTCCTTTGTATTTTTTTACCCTATTTATTTCTTCAACGCTATTTATTTCTACCTGTCATATTTACATTTCTGTATGCATTTCTGCCTCATTATACAAATGAGAAGGGGCTGTGTCTTAGGGGGGAAACGTCTGCCCATTTGTTGGTTAGCATTATACTGCATCGGTCGAATCTACATGGCTTTTCCCCACCAAAAAGCATTGTTTAGCAACTGCGAACTCGGCAGACAGACGTTCAGTTTCTGACCTCTTAATGGAAGCTGCCAATAGACTGGAGGAATTAGAACGCTATGTGTGTGATTAACGTTGCGACCGTGTTGAGAAGATGGGCCGCTTCCTCCAAACTATGAAAAACCAGCCTCATCAGGAGCGATCAGAATAAAGTTATAACGACCTCTCTTCCTAGATGTTTCCATACTAATAAAAATAAATCGATACGAACAAACTAAAGTGTGTCACTGTGGAGGCTACTTACCCTGGAAATCCAGAGTTCTCGCGAGAGCACAATTTGAATTTGCTCAGCAAGTTACTCTGGCACCGAGTAATGCTGCTCATTAACTATGCCCTTGTAGCCGAGCTGCACCAATCACATTGGTGTATCTGATATAGGCGGGCCAAAGGCGTGTTAAACAGATGACGACAGCTCTGCGAGTGCGACCTCAAGTCATTAGTAAACATTGTAAGATCGCTATGGATCTACACCAGTTGTTTGAAACTGCTTTGGCCGCTACAATGAACAAGTTAGACTTGACTTTTGGTCTAAAAGAGGAACAGAAGACGGCGCTTGAATCGTTACTTTTTAAGAAGCACGTTTTTGCTGTTTTGCAGACCGGATACGGCAAGGGTTTAATCTACCAGTTAGCTCTGCCATAGGGTTAGTGAAAACCCACTGGTGATTGGTCGTAGTGTTGTCCAATTGCGTACAGTGAAATTTTCAAATGCACGCTTGGTGCCGCCCCTCGAGTTGAGTCATTTACATTACTCGATCCCAGACCCTAAATCGTTCAGGATTTGGTTCTGGATTTTTCCAGGCTAGAGGCTACTACGAACCAAACGCAATGTTGTGCATTAAAGTTTTTATGCTTTGAGCGGGCTAGAATTCTGACTCGAAATGAGGTGGTACCAGTCCTGACTCTGTTTCGGTGTCGCGGTAGCAGACAATTGCTGCTTTGGACGTAATATGTCAGGTGATTTTTCTGTACCAAAGCAACATTCGGAGCAGTCGTTCAAATGGAATTCTAGTTATTGGTTTGAAGCACGTCTCGACACTTCAGTGTCAAACTGCCATCACTACCTATAACCTCATCGGCCGGTAGCATGTAGTTTCGAACGATGCAGTATACTGCTAACCAACCAATAGGCAGAAGTTTTCCCCTTAAGACACAGCCCCTTCTCATTTGCATAATGAGGCAGAAATGCATACAGAAATGTAAATATGACAGGTAGAAATAAATAGCGTTGAAGAAATAAATAGGGTAAAATAATACAAAGGAAGAATAAAACAGACACAAATATTATAATATACAAATAAATACATACATTTAAAAAACAAGTCATAAATAAATAAAGTTGAAAATTATAACGGACAATAAATAAATAAGGTAATTATTAAAGAGGTGAATAAATAAAGAAGCTAATTAAGAGATATATACATTAATGTCTCATTGTATAATTTAATGCCTAGATTTATTTATTTACTGTGTTTATTGTGCAATTAATTGAATGCTTATTTATTTTTTGAGAATTTATTTATTTATATATTTATTTCTTATTTTGTCAGACTTGGTCCTCCATAGTAGGTAGGAGACATCCGTTCACATTACATGTTTGTGGTTTAGATAAATAACGTTTATCTTTACACAGGACAGTACTGTAACTTTGTTAGTTTGCTACTACTTTATGCTAGGACTTGTGTGAAGACAGCTTAGCTGAGATGCTTGTGGAGGATAAGTTAACCGGTTAATTATTTAATATTTTTGCTAGACCATCACTTCCGTTAAATTTGTCTATTCTGTTTTTGGGGCAAAAATAATTAGCATAGCCTAACTAGGCAGTTTTCAGTGTAATGATGTGAAAACGTAGCATCTGTATATATTATGTGATAATCTAGGTACACTTTTGTGTGTTTAGCATGTTCTTTTGTCATTTGTACAAATTGTTGTTTAATGACTACTGTTAGTGATTTGGGATAAGAGCATCTACTAAATCACTTAATCTATGTAGTTGGCCTATGATACATTGGCTGATGTTTGGTTAGATGGAGACCTAAAATCCACTGATACCTGAGACTGGTGCCAGGTGAAGGTGAAGAAGTTGTTTGTATCTTTGAGGTAAGTGGCAGTGCGTTAAATTATTTCTAAACAGGGTGTCTGTATTGTTTCATGGCAGGTAGGTAGAGAGCTGCAGCCATCCAAAGTAGAACCCTGCACACAACAGAGGCCTTCATTCATCCAGCGCTGGGGATACCCCTAGATTCATCCAGCGCTGGGAATACCCCTAGATTCATCCAGCGCTGGGGATACCCCTAGATTCATCCAGCGCTGGGGATACCCCTAGATTGGACACAAAGTAATGTGACACATGTATGCAGATGTATAGAGCATAAGTGTTTGCACTCTTGGGTGTAGCCTAATTCACACTATATTTACATCACCTTTAAAGGGGCCATTACAATGTTATTTACTGTATTTACTAGGGAAACTGAACAGATGGTTATCTGCTTCCCAAAATTGTACCAAATGCCTGAGACATATTCCCTATTGAAAATGTTATTTTTGGGAATTAGCCAATGTACAGCAACCAGTGTTTTTTATTCTCTCCAGTTCGGTTAACTTTTGGAATCCATGATGGCTATGATTACATCATTAACTCTAGGCTATATATAGGCAGGTCAGTTAACAGCACACTCGTTTGAAATATTTAATTGAGAAATAGTGGAAAACGTGTTGGAAATCTTTTTTGATCATTAATTTACAATGTGTATATCATAATTGGATTCTCTTGAATTCTTTATTGTCAAATGTTTGTTGAATGTCAACTCCTCTTATGAATGTCACCAATGAATGTCACCAATGAATATTTTTAAACAAGTACATCTATTCAGTGATTGGATCTTGCCTATGTCGTCATCCAAAATCCCGTTTGCGGCACAGCAAAGTGTCATGAATCAGCTCTAAGACTGACACTTAAGATTTAGTCCTACACTTCACTAAAAGTAGGACTGAGATGTTTGATAACTAACTTTTAAGCGCAGCTTTGAGCCAAGAATTTACTTACTCTTAAGTCAAGTCTTAGCAGTGTTCTTAAGAGTAATTCTAGGAAGCTTGATAAATACGGGCCCAGGTTTTTCCTGGTCAGTGGCGGAATTGTTTTCGGGAACTGCAAGATAGCACCAGGGAACGTTTGCGCCGGAACACGCTTCTTCTTTTCGGTGAACCGCCCAACGAACGCAAGTTCATTCCCTAATTTACTGATGCACGTCTGTGGAGGGAAAAGTCCCATATGCGTCAGGTGCAAGATAGGAATGATACATGCGTTTGTGTCAAAAGTCAATTGCGCCGAGTGTAAGATAGGGCCCATAAACAGTATTCACAGTGCCTCACTTTTTCCATATTTTGTTATGTTACACCATAATTCCGAAATGGTTTACATTCATTATTTCCCTCAAAATTCTACAAACAATAGCCCATGATGACAATGTAAAAGAAAAGTGTTAGAAATCTTAGCAAATTCATTAAAAAAAGCAGATGTACATAAGTATTGACATCCTTTGCCATGACACTCAAATGTTAAGTGTCAAAAACACATGATTTGGAAAAGCACAAACCAGTCTATATAAGGTCCCACAGGTAACAGTGCATGTCAGAGCAGAAACCAAGCCATGATGTCCAGGGAGTTGTCTGTAGACCTCCAAGACAGGATTGTATCGAGGCACAGATCTGGGGAAGGGTACAGAAAAATATCAGCAGCATTGAAGGTCCCAATGAGCACAGTGGCCTCCATCATCCATAAATGGAAGAAGTTTGGAACGACCAGGACTCTTCCTAGAGCTGGCCGCCCGGCCAAACTGAGCGACCAGGGGAGAAGGGCCTTAGTCACGGAGGTGACCAAAAACCCTATGGTCACTCTGACAGAGCTCCAGCGTACCTCTGTGGAGAGAGGAGAACCTTCCATAAAAACAACCATCTCTGCAGCACTCCACCAATCAGGCCTGTATGGTAGAGTGGCCAGACAGAAGCCACTTCTCAGTAAAAGGCACAAGAGAGTCCTCCTGGAGAGAGCCTGTTTGGACTTCATGAGTTGCATTGTGCTCTGACATGCACTGTTAACTGTAAGACCTTATAGACATGTGTGCGCCTTTCCAAATTAAGTCCAATCGAGAAGGTGAGCGCTACCATCAGTCCTGTGTCATGCTAACAGCAAATCATCCATTCATGTGTGGGGTTGCTTCTCAACCAGGGGATTGGGCTCACTCGCAATTTTGGCTAAGAACACCATGAACAAAGAATGGTACCAACACTTCCTCCTAGACAGTGGTCACCAATCCTGGTCCTGGAGAGCTACCATCCTGTAAGTTTTCACTTCAACTACAAATAATGTAGCTTAATTCAGCTCATCATCCAGCCAATTAGTAGAATCAGGTGTGTTAAATTGGGGCTAAAGTTAAAATAGTCTGGATGGTAGATCTCCAGGACCAGGACTGGTGATCACTGCACCTAGAGCAATGTCTTCTAACCATCCAATAACAGTTTGGTGATGACCAATACTATTTCCAGCATGATGGAGCACCTTGAAATAAGCCAAACATGATGGGCCTTTCTCAATCTGTGTTCTTGTCTCTACTTGTGTTCTTGTGTTCTTGTGAAACATCATCTTTTGTGGCCCAAGTACTGTCCCAATACACAAGTTTGCATTTTGGCAAGAACGTTAAAGATCCCGGAAGTGTTTTTGACACGCCCATTTTACCAAGGATGCATTGGTTGGTAACTTGTGTGAACTTGACCGCAGAAATATATCATCATTCATTTCGGCATTCGAGGAATGACCAGGAAAGAGAGAGAGGCAGGTCTATACAAAAAGTAGTTTTTCTACAATTTCTTACGCTATTTCAACACTAAATTCACTTCGGAGAAAATTTGATGCGAGAAATCAACTGTGTAGATTTCAAATATTGGCATTTTAATGAAAATTTATGCCAACTCGAAAATGTGCTCAATCGTTTTTGGAAGTGAGAATTTGAATTTCCATAAGCATAAGCGCCTGCGGGTGTATATTAGCTAGCGGGCCAACACTGTTTTATGCCTTAACATTTCTATTTACTTGATCACATTTGTTTGCCACTGTTATTGAAGTTAAGTGCTGATTTAAGTCAACTTTATAAGATAATGTGCGTACATAGTCAGAGATAAACGCTAAAATAGCATATTGCCATTCTGAAAAAGCCTGGCTGTTATCGTCAATAATTGTTGTTATGTTTGGGTACTGCAGACGGCGTCTGTGCGGTGGTATTATTGCGCAATACCAATAATAGCACATCATCTCAAACTGTCAGCAGCGGGTCTGAATCATGCCTGTTTGCTCCTGCATGAGGTTCTCTTTGTGCAGGACCATGTCTCCTGTCCCCCCTGTCTCAGTCACCAGATTCTATGCTGCAATAGTTTATGTGCCGGGGGACTAGGGTCAATCCGTCCTTTCTCAGTCCCCACCAGGGTGGGAAATTAACACCCGCCACCCGCCAATGGCGGGTAGATTTTCACATTGGCGGGTAACATTTCCCTATCTACCAGCCACTCTGGCGGGTGAAATGTACAACATATGATAAGTTTTTTTTATTCGGCTACAATAAACATTACTTGTTTCGAATTGGATATAAATGCGTTCGACAAAATTGCGGAAGCTTACTCACTAACAAAGAAAGATGCACTTCTGTCGAGGTGCATATTTGATTGGTTTTCACGGAGCTAGTCTGTGAGAACTCCAAAAAAAAACAAATCAATTTAGTTTCCAGTATTAAGCCCGAGTAAACTAGATTAAGTCAATATAGAAAATGTCAAAGACAAAACGTGTATAATTACAGATATGGGGAAGTTGATGTGATTGTGATACGATTTTATGTTATCGAAAAAAGAAAATTACACACATACAGCACGGAATTCTAAACGCTCATTGGATGATTCAGCTGTCACTGAAATCACTTGTTTAGTCTGCGATAATTATTGGATTCTGATTAATGCGCTCTCGTTTTCCCAGAGACATTTACATGCACAATGTTCAACTGTAACTTAGTTTATTAACAGCGGATTCTAATTCAAGTATCTTAAATCTCCATAATATGGTTTCTTATTATATTTAATGTTGTAAGATGTTTCGTTTCATTATTGAAAAAGCACTTGCAACTTTGATGGGTGATTATTGGGGGTCAGATGGCTCAGTGGTTAGGGAGTCGTACTAGTAGTCAGAAGGTTGCTGGTTAGGTTCCCTGCTGTGCCAAATGTTGTTGTCTTTGGGCAAGGCACTTCACCCTAAATTGCTCCAGGAAGAATGCCCCTGTGCTTAATCACTCTGGATAAGACTGTCTGCTAAATGACTAAAATGTAAATCATTTAACCAATGCTTCAATATCTTTATTAGTAATCCCAGATGTTTTCCAAACAGATTATTAGAAAATGAATTTACAAATGTGTAAATATTGTGGCGTTCGTCAGGTGTTACAACAGTAAAGTTTTACACCTCTCAAAGTTGATACTGCCTACTGTTGCATGAGTGATTTAAAAGTAGCTGACTAAAATATGGTATTAGGACATACAATTAGCAAACTGATTAGTACAATTTGTCAATCATCTAAAAATTATTAATTTCAGACTTGTCTTCACTAAATGTCCCTTTAGTAATTGACCTATATTAATTTCACATGTATAAATAGTGAATTTAATGTGTTGAAGCAATATAGAATATGCTAGTGTGTTTTCTTTTATGTATTTGAATTTGGAAAAAATTGGCTGTTAAAAAATCAAAGTGGCTGGTAAAATTTTGGCATCCAGCAGCCACAGTGGCTAAAAGTGGACATAAAAGTTAATTTCCCACCCTGGTCCCCACTTGAGTTTCATTAATATGTAACAGGAAAAAAGTGCATCCCTTATTGTTGCTTGGTTTTGGGGGTTATAGGCCGGGTATCTGTCAAAGCACTTTGTGATGACTTCTGTGTGGCAGAAATGTAAACACTGACAAATGCTTCACATCACTTTCCCTGACAGACAAGCTGATTGAGAAGAAAACCTTTTGGGAACCATAAACAAACAGAGACGAGAGCTGCGCCAGTATGCGCAAAACAACACACCAGCAGACCTCTCCACAACACTGATGAAGTGGGAAAGCTACGCTGAGACAAGTATGCATTATGATTACACAATAGTACAGTAAGTCAATGTTATGATATACAGTATTATAATTTATTATGCTATGTGGAATGATGTGTTGTCAATAATTGTGTGTTCTTTCAATAGTGATGTATGCAAACAAATTGGAGCGAAAAAAATACTTTTGAAGGTATACAGTTGTTTTTGTTTTAGAATTTTTTTCACTATTGTTCAAGCACACTTACAAATTATACTAATTTTACTCATAATGACAATGTAAAAAAACCAAATCTGGTGCTTCAGCATTTCAACATTTCATGCATTTTGCACTAACAGTATAAAACGACTTTGTTTATAATCAATACATTCTCGACTTTGCTACCAAAGTGTTTATCTCCAATCAACTCAATTCAGGGGTGTGACAGAAAAGATCAGGGAGTCTATCGAATGTTGGAAACATGAACAGCAAAATGATTGAGGTATTTAGGGGTCTGGAGTGTCCCTTTAATTTGCTGTGGTTGACGGCTGAATTAATAACTTAGTTGAAGTCCTAATATTTATGGACCTGACTGTAACTACTACTCTTTACATATGGTATTCAACTAATTGACGGTAAGGCACTTTAGAAACATTAACATTTTACCTTGAATGCTAACTGTCAGTAAATCAGATTTAGTAGAGTGGAAATTCCGGTTGGAAACGCTGACTTCATAGTTACAGCTGTAATTGCCCTGGTCTTTATACTTTGCAACAGGGAAGGTGAAGGTGGCAGAGTGGTTGACTGATGGTTTAGTCTCAGTACTGTTGGATCCAGAGAAGTACAGATGGAACAGGCCTCCTGGATACTGTGTCTGAATAGAGCAGGTGATGGAGAAGCTCTGACCCCTGGTAACCACTGACTGCTGAGGAGTCCATGTGCATACTATCAATCCATTTGCACTGAGGGAAATATTTGGGTGTAGTAGGACCACTGGGAAAATAACAGAGCAAAATTATAGTACTGTATGTGATCAGTGACTGAAACATAATATTTTGCACACATTTTTATTTTCTTGAGAATAATAAAAACCTGAGCTGAAATAGATACATTTTATTTAAAATAATGTCTTCAATTTGAAGTGCAGTATTCCTCTTGCTCATGGTGTTGACATGTTCAAGCGCTATAAACAATTTTCTGCCAGAACAACGGGCATACCCATTTACCAGCCTGATGTTGAGTTCACTTGAGACGTATGAATTGTTTTGGTAGTTTTAGTGCAGATTCCGACAGATTAAGGGTCTGGCACTGAGTAATGGAAATGGACCAACTTGAGGGGCGGCACCAAGAATGTAGTTGAAAATCTCACTGCACGCAATTGGATAACACTACGCCCAATCACAACAGCGGAGCTAACTGGTAGATTAAACTCTTGCTGTATCTGCTCGGCAAAACAGCAAAAACATCCTTCTTGCAAAGGAACGATTCGAGCACCGTCTTCTTGTCCTCTTTTAAATAAAAAGCCAAGACTAACTCGTTTATTGTAGCGGCCAAAGCTGTTTTCAAATAACAGGTGTTCATCCGTAACCATCTTGTAATGTTGCGCTGTCTTCATCTGTTTAGCTCACCTCTGGCCCGCTATATCAGATACACCGATGTGATTGGTGCAGCTCAGCTACAAGGGCATAGTTAATGAGCATCATTACGGAATGCCAGAGTGACTCGCTGAGCAAATTCAAATTGTGCTCTCGCAAGAACTCTGGATTTCCAGGATATAATTTATGAGGATATTTGTTTAATAGTGTTAGCATATACATTTAAGTTGTCTCTATAAATAAATAAATAAAATATGTACAGTAGGAAATAACACATGTAAAGGAGGTTGATTATTTGCAGTTACTATTTACCCCCATCACAAAATGGGCTGGTGCACCATGAAACTCCTGGCCTGAAAATGTGTCCCACTCCAGCCCTGTGTTGTATCGAAGTTAGACATTCCAGTATAGTGACAACACTACTACTACAACCACACAAGTACCACAAGTCCCTATGCTCTTAACTCACCAGCAGTGTCAACACTACTTGCAGCAGTAGGATAGGTGGATGTTCCAACTGTTATAGGCAATTTGGACAAAGCTGTCCCATCTTCACTAGCATTTGAGATGAAAAGACCTGTTGGGAAATATAGCAATAATTTAATTCAGTTATTTACTGAATGAAAAATGCACTCACCCTAGATGACATACATTTTTCACAACCAAATATGTGGTCAAGGCTGGCAAGGCCTTCTGATGTTAACTCACCAGATGTGGATGTTGGTGATGTAAAGCCAGCGAGGGAGGTATGTGTAGATAGTGCAGAAAACCTTAGTAGTGCTCCTGTGAAATTTTTAAACTTGTTTAAACCTAAAACAATTTTTAAATGACCAAACACATTACTTTTATACATAAACAATTCAAATATCTAATAAACATGGAGACAAAGGTTGCGTCTCAAAACGCAAAGTATGCATACTAAATAGTATGCCAGACTACGATAATATGTCCCAAACCATAGTATGCAAATATAGTATGTCAGTAGTTCCCGGATGGTCTACTATTTCCGGGGGATTTTCGAAGTATGTTTCCCTGCATGCTTTTTGGGCTGATATAGCCCACAATCCTTTGCGACACAGAATAGGAGGGGTTTCCTGAAGCCGAAGTTCTTCTTTGGCAGTGTTTAAATGTAAGTATCCAAAAGTTAGGTAATAATAAATGTGTCATTACATGAGTTTTTGGTTATTGTACCAATAATAAATACATTTTAAATGAAATGTGAACAGGTTGTGCCAAATGTTTAATGTTCAAACTTCGAGGGCTTCATCGCTTGTGGAAGTGGTCTAATTTTAGATGCAACGTTATGACGCGTTAGTATATCCCCATTACTATATACTTAATAGTATGTACTTTACCACCCACTGCGTAGTACGTACTTTTAGTATGTAGTATGTAGTATGCATATTGGGATTCAGACAAAGATACACTGAGGGAGATTTAAAAAAAAGAAATTGCCAGCAGGACTTTTAAAATGATTGAATTGGTCCACCTACAATACACTAGTAATAGTACTACAGAATGCAGGAAACATGTCTCTCACTGCCTTCTTCTGAAACCAGCCATAAAACTAGCATAAAAATGAGTGACCAAAAATTTTGTAAATATACCAGTACCATACATTGGCCAATGTGGCTGGCTGAGATTCGCCACCAGTTAAAAACATCTAGCCCATACAGAAATCTAAAATATGTGTATATAACTTATATGTCCTTTTTCGGCATATATGGTGGAAACATCATCACATATATGTACATATATGTTGAAATATACAAAAATGGGCTGTTTTTATATATGTGACATATATGTCCACATTTGACATCCACATCTGTATCTACCTATGTGTAACCACAGACTGTAAAAAAAATATGGACAGTGTGACAGTGACGTCACCCATTGGTTCCTGAAAAGCGTATTTGAAGCTCATTGTGGGCGGAGACGGTCATCGCCATCTTGGTAGCGCGTCACTCGAAGTCACTCTCGGATAACCAAAAATTGTCAAAGAGGTGGAGCATGGGTGGAGCTGAGGTGCCTGGTTGCAAATGCCATGCCTACCAAAGTGTGACATTAGCAAGTTAGCAAAGGCTAAGAAGCTACACTGTAAAAAACATCTGTATTTTTACTAGACATTGTTCGTGAAAACTGTAAAAAAAAATCTGGCATAATGTACTTAATGTTATTTAAGACTAAAATCACCATTTTGACCTGGCCTTTGCAGCATTCATGTTTATAAATCTGAACAGTCTAATCTTAAATGAACTAACAACTAGCAAGCTGAGAGCAAAATGAATCTGTTTTTCAAAGAATTCCACAAGAGACCAGATATTCGCTCTGTAGGAAACATTTGTGATCACGTGTTATTGTCCATGTATTTGAGCTAGCACCTGATTCAACTTGTCTACTGATCAACTAGTCCTTGATTACTTAATCTTGTGTACTAGTTTACTGTTAAATACTGTAATTACAAACATTTGCAGAGGGAGGTGCTGAAACTCCCTCAACACTTTTCTGTTTAGAGTAATGTGCTGTATGTCAAGAAAACAGTATATTTCTCTAGAATTCCCTTGTAAATTTACTGCAGTTTGTTACAGTGCAGAAATTTGTTGGTCCCTTTTTAACCCAGTTGTTGGTTAAAAAATTACCTAACTTCATATTATAAACTATGCTGACATGATAATATAATAACTCCATAAAATACACCACTCCAACAAAAAATACGACAAAAAATTGGTTCAAAATATTAGCCCTATAACCTAAACCTAAAACTGGAACGCCATACCCTACAATTACTCTACTTTAGGAGCTCATTTCTGGGGTTGTATTACACGGACACAATTTTTATCGTTGGTTTGGTGTAGGAAGAAACATGTATTCATATCTATGGTTTATAATACAAATGTTTTAAATTTAAAAAAGTAAATGAAGTTAATAATTCATCCCTCATCATTCTTTGTCTAACGCACAGCTGTTGTGTTAATTAACAAGCCCAATTTGAGAACTTATACTGTAAATGTAAACTGAATGTTGCTGGTTTCTGATCCCATAATTCTACCATCTCCTACCACTATGTTCTTGATCAAGCCACCATGAATAATCACTGCTCTATTAGACTACAGTATAAAATACAGTATAAAATACAGTATAAAATACAATATAAAATCCAACCTTTCTATCTGGAAGGAAGCTGGCTGTGCAGGCATTTGATCCAACATGTTTATGGTCTTGGTCAAATAGCTCATGCTATTATATATAAATAGCTCAGCTACAATGTGGTTAAAGGGGGGTAGGCCACCTTTAAAACATGTAACATTAAGACCAAATACTTTTTCTTTATTGAATGACAAATGAATGACTGTCAGTGGGGATCCAAATGCATAATGTAGGCAACTTAAAATAATAGGCAAATGCCTAGGGAAAGGAAGGGAGTTAGATATCTACATTAATAAGAGGGAGCTGCAATGAATACACAATTGTTGTTAATTCTAATATATTCTTTTGTGGAACTGCAACATTTGATAGGGACTTGAATGCGTAGCTAAATAAATGTAGTACCAAGGTACCATTCTACAAGCTATGTCTATTGACTATTTTGTTGTGTATCATTCTTATAGACCTCAACAGTCCCGCCCATCCTATGAGAGCGCTTAGCTTCCAGAAGTAAATTTCCCATTCATTTCTCCCATCGACTTCTGGAAAAATCTGCACATAAATACTTTTAGACCCTGCCTTAGGCTAACCAGCCACGATGTGACTCATAAGCTTACAACATATCATTCAGAGTGAAAAAACTAACAGAAAAGTTGAGAAAATGTCACACATCAAAAGAGCTGGCCGATGCCCAGCTATATGCAAATGAATCTGTTGAACGCGATGCAACTATTATAGGTGATAATTAACAGAACAATAACCAATAAGTTGAAGAAAATATGCAATGTAGCATAAATGAGAAAAGAGTCTGCACATTTGCTGTTGGGGCTTCTGTGTCAAGGCTCAGCTAGATCTCATTTTTAGAATGTATAGAAATTATTGGTATAGGTTCTATAAAAAACTACTCTGCCTTGTTTGGTCTTTCCTAAAAGCTATGGATCTCATGAACATGATGTAGCAGGGACAAAAGTTATACCATGTTGGGAAAGGGACTTATATGATTAAGGAAGAAATTAATTCACTGTAGAATGCAGATATATTTTGGAGACAAGGGCTAGGCTTTGAAGCTCACCACATGTGGTGAACTGTGTTAAAATGCTAATGGAATTGGGGGAAGCAACAAGAGACCTCTTTTATTTAGTATTGCTGCTTCCTGTGGATTTATATGCTGATGACTTCTTGTCTACTCTTGTGTACTCTTATATGTACACAATCCAACAACGTCATTTCCAACTATTCTTTCAATTCTGGAGAATTTCAGTTCTTTTTCCGGCTATAAGCTAAATCTTCAAAAAAGCGAGTGTTTCCCAATTAATCCGGCCGCACTACTGCTTCAGCAGACAGATCTGCCCTTTCAACTCAATCAGTCGGGTTTCAAATACCTAGGAGTGAATGTCACTCGCTCACTGCCGGCTCTCCTTTCAGCTAACATTTCCCCCCTTCTCGTTCAGATGAAGGCGGATTTTAAGAGGTGGGGTAACCTCCCTCGCTCTTTCATAGGGAAGATAAATGCTGGTAAAATGAATAGCTTGCCCAAATTAATGTATCTTTTCCAATCTATTCATTTGTTCTTACCCATGTCTTTTTTACAGCAATTAAGCAGGCGGTCTCCTCTTTCATTTGGGCTGGAAACACACAAGAATCAGCAGGTTTTTACTTCAGCGATGTAAATTCAGTGGTGGGCTCGCACTTCCTAATTTTTTATATTACTATTGGGCCAACAACTTCCAGAAACCGCTATTCTGGTTGCACTCCCCAGATACGTCATGGTGCCTGCTAGAAGGTCTCTCCTGCTTCTCCTCCTCTCTCCCTGCTTTATTATGCTCTGCTCTTCCTACATCTCCCTCACGTTATTCAAACAACCCTGTAGTACTATCCACGCTTAAAATTTGGTACCAGTTTCAGTGCCACTTTAAGTTCTCCACTACATCCATTTTGGGCCCTATTAATAACAACCATTTATTTACGCCATCTGTGGTCGACAGTGCTTTTACTCTCTGGGATAAAAATGGCATTAAAACTTTCAAGGATCTTTATGTAAATCGAGTTTTCCTAACCTGGCGATCAAACATGGGTTGGGATGGTTAGCAGAGGAGGGTGGTATGGGTGCTGGGGATTATGTTGGGGGGTTTAAAATTGTAAAAATGTATTGATATATTTGCAGACACAGTATCTTTACTGTTATTTTTTTTCCTCTAAATCTTTATATATAAATAAAAAAAATTACAAAAAAGTAACAAAATTTAATCTCAATACTTTGTTATATACCCTTTTGTTGGCAATGACAGAGGTCAAACATTTTCTGTAAGTCTTCACAAGTTTTTTAAACACTGTGGCTGATATTTTGGCCCATTCCTCCATGCAGATCTCCTCTAGAGCAGTTATGTTTTGGGGCTGTCGCTGGGCAACATGGACTTTCAACTCCCTCCAAAGATTTTCTATGGGGTTGAGATCTGATGACTGGCTAGGCCACTCCAGGACCTTGAAATGCTTCTTACGAGCCACTCCTTCATTGCCCGGGCGGTGTGTTTGGGATCATTGTAATGCTGAAAGACCCAGTTATGTTTCATCTTCAATGCCCTTGCTGATGGAAGGAGCAAAATCTCAAGATACATGACCCCTTTCATTATTTCCTTTACATGGATCAGTCATCCTGGTCCCTCTGCAGAAAAACAGGCCCAAAGCATGATGTTTCCACCCCCATGCTTCACAGTAGGTATGGTGTTCTTTGGATGCACCTCAGCATTCTTTCTCCCCGAAATATGACAAGTTGAGTTTTTGACAAAATGTTCTATTTTGGTTTCATCTGACCATATGACAATCTCCCAATCCTCTTCTGGGTCATCCAAATGCTCTCTAGCAAACCTCAGACAGGCCTGGACATGTACTGGCTTAAGCAGGGGGACACGTCTGGCACTGCAGGATTTGAGTCCCTGGCGGGGTAGTATGTTACTGATGGTAGCCTTTGTTACTTTGGTCCCAGTTCTCTGTAGGTCATTCACTAGGTCCCCCCGTGTGGTTCTGGGATTTTTGCTCACCGTTCTTGTGATCATTTTGTCCCCATAGTGTGAGATCTTGCATGGTTGTGGACAGGTGTCGTTTATACTGATAACAATAACTTCAAACAATGTGATTTTCTGGATTCTTTTCTCATTTTGTCTCTCATATTTGAAGTGTACCTATGATGAAAATTACAGGCCTCTCTCATCTTTTTAAGTGGAAGAACTTGCACAATTGGTGGCTAACTAAATACTTTTTTGCCCCACTGTATAGCTCTAGTTTATAATGCTAAGGCAAATGCTTTAAACCGTATTGAACTAGTTCAGGTTTTACAGAAATTTATGTTGTTTAAATGCATACAGTACCAACCTTGTTTCTCAGGCTGCGCAACAGATATAGACCCAATTTCAGTTTTTTTTCATATGCTAAAAAAAAGACACATTTATTTATGTATTGTTTAACAATACTACCATAAGCTAAATGTTTTTATTCAATTACAATGTTAGAAATGCAGCTTTTACCTTTGTGTTCAAACTGAATGTAAAACTTAACTATTTGTGCCACTCTTTTTAGGCTCTGAAAAAATATTTATTTCATATTTAACTCTAGGATGCATATACCGGGTCAAAATGATCGAGCCTCATATATTTAGTTTATCCCTCATCCAAACATAATAATATAATAGTCCAGGAATTCCTTAAATAATATGTTTTTATTATTTGAACGTTATAGTTTTGTGTTTTCATTCTTATTTTTTAAGTAAAAACTGTTTTTGCATGACTACCCTATATTTTCATGTGGGTCAAAAAAGAACCACATGTACAGTATTTCCTATTTCATTGATAACAGACCTTTATTTTTGCCACAACCAGGGGTGTCACTTGGGTATGGCAAGGTAGTCGACTCACACACAGACGAAGGATGGACAAAGTCCAACAATGGAGGCATTTAAATAATCACCAAATGTTTATTAGTATGACCAAAGATAATGTGCAAGAAGTGCAAGATACAAACGTTTTAGCCAGTCAAGCCATCATCCGTGTAAAGGAACAAACACACACATCTGTCACATAGAAAAGGCCCAATTACAGGTCACATGATCAAGAGGACATCAATACACGTGTTTGTATATGAATTGTCTCTAGGAAGCTGTACCATCCCTATATTCTGCTCTCCTGTTTCTGCATTTGTTATTGTATGTATGTGTATGTAGACCCAGCAGCGGGCCGTGCAGTGACGTTTGGGTATGCACTGGCATTCTGCCAGCAACACGAAAAATGCCTTCACAGGAGAAATCCTCAAAATAAAAGCCTGTCAAATGTGATTATCTACATGCTAGCAACTAATGGTTGATACTGTTGGAAAGAGGAGTTTCGGCTGCAAATAATAAGTGGTATTTTCTATATAGGTTAATCGGAGCCAGAGATATTGCATATCAAACTTTTTGACTTATTTTCCTCAAAATTTTTCTATACGTTTTTTAAAACCCAGCTATATATCCATTCCAGAAATTGTTGGTCTTCTGTAGGATGATTTCCTACATTATTGCAGAGTTGTTATTTTGTCATTTCTACTAATAAAATCAGTCTGTATTGTAATGTTTTTAGTAAAACAAAGACAGTCTAAACACTTTGAGATGTGATATCTCTGGCTCTGATGAACCCACTTAGACAATCTACCACTTATTATTTGCAGCCAAATCTCCTCTTTCTAATGGTACCAAACAATAGTTACTACCATGTAGGGTTCATGTGATAAAGTTGTGTGATGGGCTTTTATTTTGAGGATTTCTCCTTATACTGGACCTGTGAAGGCATTTTTTGTGTTGCTGGCAGAATGCCAGTGCATACACAAACGTCACTGCACAGCCCGCTGCTGTGTAGACCTGTATTCATATAATATTAATTAATAAACCATTCAATTATTATTGCCTAAATATATCCTAAGTATGGAATCCATGCCATATTTTGCTACAACATTATTTATGTCCTCTTGATCATGTGACCTGTAATTGGGCCTTTTATATGTGACAGCTGTGTGGCTTGACTGGCTGAATCGTTCGTATCTTTCAATTGCACTTTATTTTCGGGCATACTAAAACATATTTGGTGATTATTTAAATGCATCCATCGTTGGACTTTGTCCTTTTTTCATCTGTGTGCGAGTCTCCTACTCTTTTCATAGCTCATTTTGATACAGACACATCAGTAACAGATATATTCATATACTTTTTCTTGAAGAGGACTGTCTCCAGAGCGCAGACTTACTTAATATTTTTTCAAGGTATGGTAGTCCCCATTCCTTGGATACTTTTATATAAAATAAAAATAATAAAACCAAATTTAATTTGTATTGTGTTAAAATGTGACAAAATAAATATGGGCCTATCTTTTTCTCACGCCCTTTTCCACACAAACACAATTATTGTGCAATTTGCTTTGCACTCAATAAAACAACTTTGACACTTTTTACCTGGTATGTCCTCTGTTTTTCCCAAATTACACACTGTGTATTATAGGCCTAGCGACGGACATTCCTGCCATTTCTATTGGCTACAGATGAGGATAATGCCAGCTCTGTGGCAATTTGAATTCTAAATCTCCTGAGAAAGTTCAGGCAGGTATTTGAAAGCGTAGTCTGTTCCTTTACTTATAGACACCGTTTATTTTTTATTTTTTTACAGAATGCTATATAGGGTTTATCCGGCGTCACAGTCCATATGACTGAAAAGTATATTAGTTGCACCAGACTGCTGTAATCGTGTGGTAATTATCACAATGATCATCAGCCAAGGGTGTATCAGATTTCAACCAGATATTTTAGACACGCCCTTCTCATTATCATATGCGACATGAAAAAGTAAAAAAGATTCATAAGGACAATTGGAAATGTTACATGAGGAAATGGAAAATAGATGCATTAATCAGCTGTGTTAGGAAAAGAGAAAATATTAATTGTGAGGTGTTGAACAATGAAGAGGTAAAAGAAAATAGGTTTTTATTTTACTCACTTATTTTAGGAAAAGGAAATAATTAAAAGATTTTAATACATTCAATACATTTAAGTAATTTTACTTTTACTTTTTTTACTCTGGAGACCCAGTAAGGGTCTTTGTTGTACCAAATACCTTCCCCTTCTTAATAATGGACTTCACTGTGCTTCTAGGCACTGATAAAGCCTTTGAATTATTTTTGTATCCATCTCCTGACTTGTGCCTGTCCACAACTTTACGAGATCTATTGACAATGTCTTGCCACCCATAGTTGATTGTTGTCTTCAGTTGCACTACCAAGGACTGCAATGCTTTTGGAAAAGCTTGTTTCATGCTGAACTAATTAAAATGATCACAGTTGAAAGTCGAATGGCTTTGTGTGCTATTGAGAAGGTGATTAACTACACCTGGATGGGTTTACATGTCATTTTTAGGAGGGGGGTGATTCTTTTTCCAACTCAGTGATTCTGTTTTTTTAATTTGTAATTTATTTTTTTCTGACAGGTTGGTATTAAATCTTTCACATAGATGTAATGAGTTGTAAATACAGCTGAATGAAACAAAAACTGTGTCTGTCCGAGTTTGGGACAGCTCAATCATAGTTAGAATTGTGTAGTGTTGGTATACTAATAGTCACGGTTCAAGACAAGTAGGCTAAAGAGCCAGTACGTTGACATACTATACAGTTATAGGCAGCCACCACTTAATAGCTAGCTATAACTTTGTCACGAAAAAGCACTTTTATCGAATAACAAATTACATTGCTTAAATACTGTTGCTGGTTAGCATGTCTACATTGTCAACAATGATTTTGTGGTGAGTGAATGTTCAATTTTAATTTATTTGATGGATAATCTTATAGTAGTGATATTTCAATGATAAGGCAGCGTTATACAGTAGGTGCGGATATAAAGGAATTGTCATAGGCTTGGAAACCAATTTTAGCCAATCAAATTGCAGATATCGCAGAACCTGTTTTCTAAAAGTAATTGTGGATACTTAGTGTTATTATTATAATGCCTTATGATTTATGTAGTAAAGCATTATAAAAGTAGTACCGAAAATATTATTTACACCTCACATTTGGGATGCATTTGTAATGATGATTACATTTAGATAATTTATAATTTGAATCACTATCATTACAGTTAGCCATGAAAGTCCAAGTTTGAAATTGAGCACAAATCAGCACTTACATTACCTTTTATTTGTCAACAGTATAATCTTTACAACCAGTGTTCAAAAGTTGTGGACTGCATCTTCAAAACAAACAGCATTTTTTTTAAATTAATTTGATCATTAATAAAATTTAATTGGGTCCAAGCATATATTTTTTTGTCTTCATAGTCATTGATCCTCTTTGTGAAAAATGTATGCTTCGTCACTGGTATTTAACAATTCTCTAGAAACAACACTGAATAAATTATTTGATACATTTTATTTTGAGAGTCCTGATTTCCATATGTAGGTGCCCTGTAGATTGTCATTACAACAACCAATCAATAAATTATTTGTTGATAAACAACTGATTGTAAAGGTCAGGCTTATGGGTAGACTAAGGTTTAAGGTGATGGTTGGGTTACATTTAGTGGAACAGTTAACATTAGGATAATGTTTAGTAGATACAGTAGTTTGTTAAAATGTTGCTATAATCTGTAGACATTTGGGACTCTACCAATAAATGAGCAAGTCTACAATATGAAACATGATATTGTGAACATGATACACAGTTAAAATTGAAGTGGAATTCTTGCCTAAGTGCTTGTTACCCTTAAAAACACATCACCCAACATACACTGGTTTCTTTATTTGCTGACAAATACCAGCTAATTGGATATTTTTAACTCACCCAATGTCTGATAGAGGAAATGTATCCATACTCTGATCTTCATCTCAAAAAGACTAATTTCTTCCAGTAAATGTACAGGATAGTTCTTGTGAAAAGTGCAGGGCCTGACTGTCACAGACTTTACCAGGACAAATTTTCAGTGCACACCTCACGTTACTTCCTCATTTGTGTGGTTGTTTGTCGGGGTAGACAGTTTTGCAGCTCATAAATTGTATGTGTTGTTTGACTAGTAGACCACGGAGCCTCAATGTGATAACATATGTCTAGCACCTTAAAGTAAAATGTTTTTTTTTTCTTTAGGGTAACACCTAGATGTTATAAGACATCCTAATAGTCTAACATTGTGTTGACATGGATGAAAGATTCTGCTAAATGAATCATAAGTTGGGAGTTCTATTATATTTCTGTGGCTTACGTTTGTTTGTGAATAAATGAATACTCTATAAAGAATGTGTGGGCTGCTCACACCCCATGCATAAAGTTGTGCTCAAATGTTTGCATACCCCTGGAGAATTGGTAATAGATTTACAATTTTTAAAGCAAACATAAGTCAGCAGGCAAACATCATTTTTTATTTCTCATGGCATTCATATTCAACTGTAGGTCATAACAGAATGGCAAAATCATAAAACAAAGCATGACAACAAAGAAAATAATAAAATGACCCCTGTTCAAAAGTCTGCATACCCTCAGTTCTCAATACAGTGTACTGCCCCCTTTAGCATTAATGACAACATGCAGGTTGTTTATGAGGCCCCAAATTCTTGCAGGTGGAAAAAATGCCCATTTGTCTTGGCAAAATATCTCCAGGTCATGCAAAGTGTTTGGTCGTCTTGTATAAACCTCACATTTGTCAAGTCAAGTCAAATTTGATTTTTATTGCACATTTAAAAACAATATAGTCGCGCAAAAGTGGTGTACAATAAGACAATGTGCAAAGAAACAAGGCAGATAGAGAAATAAACACATTACGTCCAATACATTTTTTTATGAAAAATAGTATAAAATCTATCAACAGCGATCTAATAAAAGCCAGAGAGAATAGATAGGTTTCAAGAGATAATTTAAAACAGGCTAATGAAGGAATGGAGCTCACAGCAAAATACAAAATGGCACCCAGTGGCAACACAAATGGAAAAGAGGAGCGTGCCTAAAATGGTCCCTTGGGGCACACCACATAGTAAGGGGAATGATGAAGAAGACCTCCCTATGTCTACTGAGAAGGTTCTGTCTTTGAGATAAGAGGCCAACCACTGCAAGGCGACACCCTGAATACCCACCATTTCTTCCAGTCGATGCAACAAGATACTATGTTCAATTGTTTCAAAAGCAGCACTTAAGTCCAACGAGAAGTACTGCATGCGAACTAGGGATGTCACGAGAACTGATACTACCGAAACCTTCCGGTTCTAAAATGACAAATCACCGACAATGCCCATTATTTGAAGTACCGTAGGCACCGTTAGCAAAGATGCCAGTGTTGGAAATACTGTAGCTAGCTAGCTTTGTCAGGGGAGGATAACTGAAAGTAGCAGGAAAAATCAAAAGCAAACGAAAAAAGGCTTCGCCTCCAGTCGCTAGCTAGGTAGTCTGCTTCGTTCGGCGGAGGATAATATACTTTTCTAATTTTTACACTTATGGGTGCACCGTTCCCATAAGCACAACTATTTCTAGGGTTTTCAAAGAATAGTGTGAAAAGGGAAAAACATCCAGTATGCAGCAGTCCTGTGGGCGAAAATGCCTTGTTGATGCTAGAGGTCAGAGGAGAATGGGCCGACTGCTTCAAGCTGATAGAAGGGCAACTTTGACTGAAATAACCACTCGTTACAACCGAGGTATGCAGCAAAGCATTTGTGAAGCCACAACACGCACAACCTTGAGGCGGATGGGCTACAAAAGCAGAAGACCCCACCGGGTACCACTCATCTCCACTACAAATAGGAAAAAGAGGCTACAATTTTCAAGAGCACACCAAAATTGGACAGTTGAAGACTGGAAAAATGTTGTCTGGTCTGATGAGTCTCGATTTCTGTTGAGACATTCAGATGGTAGAGTCAGAATTTGGCGTAAACAGAATAAGAGCATGGATCCATCATGCCTTGTTACCACTGTGCAGGCTGGTAATTGGGTGGTGTAATGTAGTGGGGGATGTTTTCTTGGCACATTTTAGGCCCCTTTTGGGCATCGTTTAAATGCCACGGCCTACCTGAGCATTGTTTCTGACCATGTCCATCCCTTTATTGCCACCATGTACCCATCCTCTGACGGCTACTTCCAGCAGGATAATGCACCATGTCACAAAGCTCGAATCATTTCAAATTGGTTTCTTGAACATGACAATGAGTTTACTGTACTAAAATGGCCCCCACCATCACCAGATCTCAACCCAATAGAGCATCTTTGAGATGTGGTGGAACGGGAGCTTCGTGCCCTGGATGTGCATCCCACAAATCTCCATCAACTGCAAGATGCAATCCTATCAATATGGGCCAACATTTCTAAAGAATGCTTTCAGCACCTTGTTGAATCAATGCCACGTAGAATTAAGGCAGTTCTGAAGGCGACAGGGGATCAAACACAGTATTAGTATGGTGTTCCTAATAATCCATTAGGTGAGTGTATAATGCATTCTCTCCACCCACACAATATCCCCACCAGCCCTCACTGTAGTGGACACAAGAGGTATCACTGTATGAGTTAATCATCTAACAACAAATTAATATTGTCTTGCTTTATGTACCCATTGAATGGGTCACCCTAATCATTATCAGAAATATTGCTCCCCTGAGAATATTTTCAGGAGCCGCAACGGTGCAGATGGCAACAGAAGATGTCGATCATAGCACGTTCGTTACAGCCTGAGCCGGCTGCCATGTTTCTGAACTCAAACCCGTACTCCTAGGCTAACTTGGTTCCTTGCTACATGTGTACCAGGCGGTCACCCGCCTTCTTTCCTTCTTGTAGGTGGTCGAATATAGTGCTGAACAGGCGGGTGAATGCCGGTATTCATCTCAGTGCGGGCCTTCTGCTCTCCAAACGGCCGTCATACCTTCCAGAGCACACACCGTCAGGCAGGAGGTTAAGGTAGACATCCAGTCATGCTCCATTGCTGAGATGGCTGTAGTATTAAAATACAGGTTGAGTTGTAGCAGAAATCCCAAAGGAATGCTGCAACATCGTACCTATCAAGTAGAGCAAGGTCAACACTCCTGTGTCCATCTGGGAGGCTTGGTTTGGAGGTGAGGGGATGTATGTTGCCATTGTACCGTGACTGAGCTCAAGTCAGTGACAGCAACACCTTATTCGTAGCAGTGCAAAGCTTGTTTAGCATGTTGTCATGTTTGTTTACCGTCTGGATGACTCCTGGAAGGTTACTGGTTTCTGCTGACTCCGTTGTGGTGCGTTTTTCTGTCATGAGTGTGTTTGTGGCATCAAATGCAGAAACCCATTGCAGTTGACAATAGCTTAAATGCAGCCAAGGCACTGTGAGAATGCAATAAACTAGGGGGGCATGCAGGCCAAAATCTAATATGTACAAATATGGATACTCTTAGAATGAGTTATACTGTAGGTAAAAAAAGACACAGTCTCTTTATTATCAAATAGAAATCATAAAACCTCAGAACAAGACGTAACATACATGTAACAAGAACACACAAGACACAGTAGAGAAAATGGGTTTAATGAGAACAATTAACAACACAGCAGTGATCTCAGAAGACCAGAGATGCAAATGCTGGAGATGATGCGCACCAGCAGGGGGCGATACAGACTGTGGCATGGGAGTTGTTACAAACTG
Source organism: Umbra pygmaea (assembly GCA_016801145.1). Taxonomy (NCBI): domain Eukaryota; kingdom Metazoa; phylum Chordata; class Actinopteri; order Esociformes; family Umbridae; genus Umbra; species Umbra pygmaea. The sequence continues at coordinate 2,821 of JACXGM010009734.1, read as the reverse complement.
CAAACGCTTGCGTCTGTGTCATGGGGTCAGAAAGGGCTTTCTTCTGGCAACCCTTCAAAAGAAGCCGTGGTTGTGGAGGTGGTGTCTGATGGTGCTTTTTGAAACCTCACAACCCAAGATGCCACCAAGGCCTGCAATTGTATAATAGGGATTCTTGGGTTTTTTGTTGCTTGTCTCACCATCCTCCTCCCAATCCTGGAGGACAAAATGCACATGCATTCTCTACCCGTGAGGTTTTGAACTGTTCCATATCTTTAGACAGTGCTCAGTGATATATTTAATAGTTTGTTGATCTTCTTGTAGCCATTACCAGATTTAGGACGGTCTAGGACAAAGTGTCTCCTTTGTTCTTTTGTTTTCTTCATGGTGTTGAATGAAAAAGTGAAATTGCATGTGTGTTACCTCATTTCTATATTTTAGTGGAACATGGTGTGGCTCTATATAGGCTCTATATAGTTCCTTAATATTAACTAAAATAAGTGGAATTTAATTCCTGGTTTAATTTAATTAAGATGTTAATTATAACAAATCACACTTTTCAATGATCATCTCTTCTTATGCTTGAATCTAAGAGGTTTTTTGAGAAGGTTTCATGAATGACAACCATTGTGTTTTCCAGGGACGTTCTTGCATTTGCCAGCAGGACAACACCAAACCACATTCTACCCAGATTACAAGCGTGTGTTTGTATAAGCAGAGAGTGCGGGTGTTAACATGGCCCGCCTGCAGTCCTGACCTGTCACTGATTGAGAATGTGTGTGTAATGATGGTAGGCAGTGGAAGTCAAATGCAGGTGGAATAGTTTTTATTTGGATATTCCACAGCACTCAAAATAAGCAGATGGATTATCACAAAAATACCAAATAAAGTATGCTTCACAGGGGCATGAAAACATACTTCACATAGAACATACAAAGAACATACATTGTTATGATCTTACAGTTTCAGTTGAGAACAATACCTCACAAAGAGGGTTAGGTACAGAATCCTTTAATAGTCTCCAAACTACATTAAATGAAGCACAGGTCCATCCGTCTCACCATGATGATGGTTGATTGGGAGACTAGTGATACACCAGTGAGGGAAGGGAGACAGTGATGTCAGAAGGTCAAGGATGCCGACCGCCGGAGGCTCCAGGATAGGAGAATGTTACTGGATGGCACATCATGAAGTGCTACATAAGGTAACCAAGGCATTAACAGTTGTGCAGCTGATGATGTTCGTAATGGATGAATCCCAAACACATAATTTGTGTTATTGAAAGAAAAAGTGATTTTACACAGTGGTGAACCGTCGACTGTCCCAACTTTGTTGCAGTCATCAGATGTATATGTATATTAATGAATGTATATTTTATAAAATAAATTAAATTTAAAAAGTAAAATGTCAAATAACGTGTTAACAATGTGGTGTCAATATAGTACAAGGTGAATTTAAGTTTCAAATTACTTTTTTCCTTTATTTTATTTCAAATTCTATACTGTCCCATTTTTTCAGAATTGGGGTGCACCTCCAATTGACTCAAATTATGTCAATAATTGACTCAAATTACGACAAATTTAAATTATGTCAATTAAATTTCAGACCTACTGGAATTGTGATATGTCCTATTTGCCAAAACTAGTTTGTTAACATACCATCTCGTTATCATCGTTAGCGGTGAGCAAGAGCAGTGCACGTGAAGCGACGTGTGGGAAGCAGAGGAGGCGATGAGAGGGCGTGGAAAAAGTTGAAAATAGTTGAACTTTTTGGCCGAAGCGACGGAGCGTCAACCAATGAGAACACATCACGCCATGTGTACCAGCTAAACTATGTCAAACATAATTTATTGCCATTTAGCTTCTTAAGAAATGAGAAACACGTACAAAAATAAACTAATGAAAATGTGTTTTTATTTAAGTCAATTATATGGAGAACCAATACTCAAGTGATTGACATTTCCCACGAAACACCCATAGAGCGGCGAGTTTCAGGCTGCAGAACGACGCGAGGCGTTCAATTTCGCTTTCCTCAAAAGCAGGAGTGAACACAAGGTAAGGATAAGGGAGGAAGAAGAAGTGGCTGTGGGTGAGAGATGTGAAGTCACAGTTTGGAATAAAATACGAGTTATTGAATATATGGTGTCGTGCTTAATACTCAGACCATACACCACAAACAGACACAAAAGTTCAGATTTTTCAACGCGGGCGTCAGACGCCAATTGGCTTCAAACGCGTGAATGCACAATGCGCACCATATGAAATAACTTGCGCGTAACGCTTGTCAAGCAGTGGCGGAACTAGAGTTTTATACATGGGGTGGCCAAGGGGTGTCCTCGGCTACTTCAGGGGGTCCATAGACCATGACAGAACAATAGTTTGTAAACCTAACCTGGTTAATAAGTAGAATGAATAAATCCAATGATTGCTGATTACAGGTTGAAATGATATTTACCTTAACCCACAGTTCTTCAAAGTAGCAGATGGTGTGGTCCAAAAAGGTAACTTCACTAGAATCCTTTAAGGTACTAACAAAGGTTAGTGTCTCTACTTCGGAACTGCAGCTCAGTTTCAGGCATGTACACACAGAGTGCATCACAGAGCACAATGCCACAGATGTTGCAAGTTGAGGGAGCGTGCAACCGCAGGAATGTTCATCAGAGGTGTTCTCTACTATAAACTGTCTCCAAAGGTGTTTCAGAGAATTTGGTTGGATGTACTAGTAAATACTTTAAAAAGCCTTTGAGGGCAGCTTATTCCTGCAATTGCACGCACCCTCAAAACTTGCAACATCTGTGGCATTGGGCTGTGTGATGAAACTGCACATTATAGAGTGGCCTTTT
>JACXGM010009733.1:9440-19856 GCA_016801145.1 Umbra pygmaea | reverse complement strand
GTATAATGGTATATATGTCAGAGTATAATGGTATATATGTGAGGCTATGGTGTTGTATGTGAGACCAAGTATGAATTATGGCCTATACGGCCTCTCAAGCCGGTCGCGGCGTGTAGCATGCTATTGAATGAGAACGTAACAGAGGTTACTGTTCGAGTCTAATGTAATCAAACAGAATTGCCATGAACACAATCATCTATGCACTAGAAACAAGGCTTGTTTAATAATCAAAATTTGTAGATAACCATGACATCCATATTATCGATGGCAAATTACATCACATACAAATACATGTCTGTTTATATTGCTAGTTACGTTTAGTTAATGTTGCATGCTTTACACTACAGGTTGTCACAAGCCAGTCTCGGCGTGTAGCATGCTATTGAATGAGAACGTAACAGAGGTTACTGTTCGAGTCTAATGTAATCAAACAGAATTGCCATGAACACAATCATCTATGCACTAGAAACAAGGCTTGTTTAATAATCCAAACTTGTAGATAACCATGACATCCATATTATCGATGGCGAATTACATCACATACAAATACATGTCTGTTTATTTTGCTAGTTACGTTTAGTTAATGTTGCACGCTTTATGCTAGAGGTTGTCACATGCAAGTCGCTGCGTGTAGCATGCTATTGAATGAGAACGTAACATAGGTTATTGTTCGAGTCTAATGTAATCAAACAGAATTGCCATGAACACAATCATCTATGCACTAGAAACAAGGCTTGTTTAATAACCATGTCAAATGGTATAGTCTAAAATCATGTGTCTTTGTATTTTATAAGTGTAATGTTTGAGTGTCTCCTACGATCACAAACAAGTATTGATGATTACAAAATGTGTGTGTGTGTGTCTTTGGGTGTATCGGTACCCTGAAACCTGAAAACCTGTAGAAGGTGTTTGGATAAAACCTATAGAGGTGTATGCCCCATTTTTCATCTTTTAGAGGTGGGTATAAAATAAACAGTTTTCAAGTCAAGTCAGTCTAGAGCTCAATCAGTTAAGAGGTGCTTTCAAGAACACAACACCAGCAACAGAAGGAGAGCATCTTTTTCTCCAGAATACAAGACATCTTTTAAAAAGTCATCATCCAGAATGGAATCCCAAGGTAAGATTTTATTTCTAAACTTATATCAGCTGAAATGTATGCTGTTTAAACATATTACAAGTTATGTAGAAACGTTTACCTGTAAAGGATTTGTAATGGGATGGGGCCTTCTTACAGAGTGAGAATATTAACTATTTTAAGTTTAAAGGGTAAATGTGAACAGAATTACTATGTAAGATTAACTGATCCAAAACCTCATAAATGTTCGTACAAATGCTGTCCAATATGTAAAAACAGTTTGAAACCCACAACAAATGATACAGGGGAGAAACATGAATGTTACATTCAACCAATGGAAAAGGAAGAGTATTCTGACAAAATTGTTTTTTATGATTTTGAGACTCGTTAGAATGATGTAGACAGAGTACATTGTCCTGTTTTTGTGTCTACACTTACTTTCCAGGGTGAGAATGGGTCCGCTAGAGGTGTTGATTGTGCACAACAATTTCTAAAACATTTTCGAAAACGCAATTTCCGAAATTACACATTTATTGCTCATAATTCTCGGGGGTACGATGCATACCTTCTGTTGAATCCACTTACAGAGCAAGGTATTACACCATCGCTCATAAGTCAAGGAAACAAAATACTTCGCTTTGAAGATCATGCCTTTAAACAAAGGGACATTTACAGCTTGAGTTTCGTACCGTTGAAACTCTCAAGCATGCCATTCACATTAGGATTTGAAGATGCCCATAAAGGTTACTTTCCACACTTTTTCACTTCTGAAGAGAACCTTAACTATGTCAGTGCTTATCCTGAGCCAAGATTTTACGGTGCCGATCAAATGTCTACCAAAGACAGAGCAACATTTTTTACTTGGTATGAGACGGTGCGTCATGATGTCTTTGATTTCAATAAAGACATGGAACTTTACTGTGACAACGATGTGGCAATCTTGAGAGAAGGATGTATTAGGTTCAGACAGGAGGTTATAAACGATGCAGGCATTGATCCCCTGAGTTGTATTACTATAGCATCAGTTTGCATGAAAACGTATCGGACACACTTTATGCCTGAAGACAGCATACCAATTCTCTCGCCAGACAACTATTGTCGTCAATATAAAGCATATTCAATTGGATCAATTCAATGGTTGGAATATTTGGCAAAGTCCAAAAACATCTATATTCAACATGCTTTGAACAGGGGAGAAAAGCAGTTTGGGCCTTACCATGTTGATGGTTATGTAGCCATTGATGGAATTGCAACAGCCTTGGAGTACAATGGCCAGGGACGTACTGGGACAAAAATTCGGGGGGGGGGATGCTGGCGCGGCACTCCCAATTGGCGCACGCACACTGTAAACTCTGTTTGCTGCTGCTGCACCATCTCTACATTTAGCTAGGGGGTGCTACAGCCATACTTCCCACGGCCCTCCCCGCCCTTTTAGCTTGCGTGTGAAGAGCTCATGTTGAAACTTTATTGGAAGTTATTACAAATGTAGCAATAATTATACTACACCAACTGACCAAAAAAAAATTATATATAAACTTATACAGCCCTATATCTTTGGAAACCCCCTCAATACAAACAGAGACTGAGCTATTTCTGAACTATTTCTTTATTGATAAATGTAAGTAAAACAAGTTGATTTGAAATCATTTAGAGCCTTTAACAGAAATAATGTTATTATGTGATTGACCCGTTCAAAATTCAGTCGCTCAATTGTATCAAATTGCTTTTCAGAGAAAAGCTTTATAACAAAAGATAAAACACATCCCTTGAATAGTTTTTTTGATTATTACCATCACGTCGTCATTACAGAACAACAAAAGCAATTAAAGCAATATAAACAAACTTTTGTACAAAAGTACTTTTGTACCAAAATGCAGTAAGTCTTTTGAATAAGAGGTAGGAAATATTAATATTTTTAAGTTTTGATTTTGTGGATGTTGTGTATTGTTAGATGTATTGAGTGTATTTTTTGTATTGATATTGTGCTTGTATGGCGAGATCAAAGGCCAATTTTCAGCTTAGGTTGAACAATAAATTACTACTACTACACTACTAGCAAGCGACAGAGCACTTCACTGGTCTCTGCTACTTTGTCAATGACTCCATCGTTGTCCAGCGACATCAGGATCTCTTTTTCTGTGGACATTAACATAAAGGCCTCAAGATGCTCCTGTGTGAGAGTGGTTCTCAGTCTGTTCTTCACAAACCTAAGAGTAGAGAAGGTCCTCTCACAGGCCACTTGACTGAAGGAGAGTGTCAGCAGGAACTTGTAGGCCAAACCAATGACATGATAGGCATCCGTCAGTAAGTTGTACTTTGAGAGGATACAATAGATGCAGATTGCACAGTCTTTACAGGAGGTGCAGCTGGTGTTTGTCAGCTCCATGTCTTCTCCATCTTTGGTCTGTTCTTTTGCAGGTCGGACAGTGTATGGCTCCAAAAGAGGAAACTTTAGTCTCTCCCATTGGTTGGCCAGACTACAGAGCTCTGCCTTGAGCCTTCCAGGTGTGGCTCTCTCATCAAATCTCAGGAGACATTTGCTGATTTGTTCCAGTGATTCAGATGGAAGCCCGTTATCCCTCAGTGTAGCAAATTTCCTTGGGTCGAGAAAATCATCATAAAGGGCTCCATTTGCACAATAACGAGTGTGAATGCTCTCAGTTACTATGTCCAAAATGACATTGTGTACATGGATCCGGTACTTATCCTCTGCACTCAATGAATGTTCTTCCTCTGCTACTTCACCTGGCATGGTCTTTTTCTTTCTGATTTTTCTTTCAGGTAGAGCTGCATCTACCACCTCTTTCGATCCGTTCTCCTCCAGCTTAGTGTTAACCCACACATCAAAGACATTAGTGGCTTTTGTGACACCAACAACGTCCCTTCTGCATTTTTTTAGGCTTTCTTGGGCCCACCTTACTAAGCAATGAGCAGTGATTAGGTACATGCCACTGGTCTGCAGGTATTTGGAGAGTGGTGAGGTAATCTCAAATATCCTCAGGAATATTTGTGCTGTCAGGACTGGTTCGTGCTTAAGAAGGGACTCAATGTAACCCTTTGCTCTTGCTCTGACATTTGCTTTCATTGATTTGTCATCCACTATCCTACTCAGTGTTATGATTAAATCAACAAACAAGGCATTGTCAGGGTTACCAAAACAGCCAAAAATTTTGCAGAGAGCCTGGTCCTTTGCCCACCACCTTGTTTCTCCAATTGGAGACAGCCTTCTGTGTTGCTTGTCATCATTTACATTCTCCCATACATTCATACGCTTGTATGAGTCCTTGATAAATACAGCCACATCATTTAAGATAGAAAAAAGAGATGCGCTTTCGATCACAATGCCTGTGGTGTCTCCCAAAACCAGATTAAGCACATATGCATAACACCAGATGTGCACTTTGTTAGGAGACTCTGATGAGAGTAAAGTAGAGAAGCCCTTGTATTGGCCTTGCATGTTCGCTGCACCATCAGTTGAGTTGCCCACGCTTGGCTGGCCTTCATAAAATATGCCTTTGCACTATCCCTATGGATTTGGTTTCTTTCATGCTCTTCTATTCTCTGATGAACATGCTTCCAGGCTGTCATTCCCCCCTTAATAAATGTGCTCTCACTTGCAGATGGCTCAACATAGGCCAAACATACTGAGCAGTACAGAGAGTTGTCTTTCTTACAGTATGTGAGCCACTTTCTCTTCATACCATCTTTGGTTTCATAGATGCTCATGCCTTTTCTGGATGGTTGTTGAGGGTGGAACGAAAAGAAAATATTTTAATCTTTTGAGGCTGGACGTGAAAATAAATTAAATGTCTCATCTTCATCTGGGCATATAGCTGGCTCAACTTCCCCTTTGGCTGAATCTGCCTGTGCTGACTGTAGAGCTACATCTGCTTGAAAATGAAGTGACATCAGTATACAATTACCAATAACTTACGAATAGTGAAAAGTAACAAAGATTTCTAATTCAGCAGGCCATTAAATTAAAGGCAATATTGTAGCTCCTCTTAATTTCTATTTTATATAATTTAATACATCTACAACTCATTTCATATATTTTATTTATAATCATAAAACAATTATGAATTGTTCAGCCCTCCACACTGCTGCACTTGTACCTTTCACTGTATCTTTGGTTCCTCCTGCTCCAAACTCCTCCTGCCTGGTGTCCTCCTCATTACCACCGTGACTGGACTTAACTAATAACAATACTAATAACATGTCACATACTGTATTTACATACAAAATAAAATACATGTAATTTGTAAAAGACTAACATTATCAGCATGTGAGTTAAGGAAGCCATTGTTATAATAGCATAATAAATGCATATTCCCTCTTAAACCCACTGTGACCTAATGCACACATATTATGGACAAACGTGCCAATAGTGCACCTGTCATGTCTCTGCTGCTGGGTCCTTCTCCTGCTTCATTAGTGCTGCTCTCCCTGACAGTGCTAGTGCTAGCCTTGGCCTTTCCACTAAGGAACATATCCGTCAATTTAGCGCATTTTGCTACATCCTGCTCCAACAGTTTTTTTCTTTTTAATCTTAACTTCTCTGCACCGCCCATTTCTCTCTCATCTCCACCACCACCACTTTTTTTTCGTATTGACATATTTTCTATGTGTAAATACGATTCGAAACTGTCTGTTTTCTTCGGAGGGAAGAATTGTCAGCCCAGGGTCAAGCTGAGCCAATCAGATTGAACAAAAAGCAGAATATTCCAAGTTGGGAGGGGCGGGCCATTCGACCACTCGTATCCCCGTCTAAATTGACACTCACAGTATTAAACTGGCCCAGTCTGACCGGCCGGGGCACCCTGTGGATGCGACAGCCAGGCAATTTCAGCCTACTGTCAACTTGCTGTTTTATTGCATCCAGGACTATAACTGGCCAATCAGCCGTCAAATAAAAATATGACGGCCCGTTCGGCCCGGAATGGACCGGCCGTTCGGGAAAACTCTCGAACCTCCCGATGGCCAGTCCGTCCCTGACAATGGCTGTTTCTTTCATGGTTGTAAAGACTGTTTCTTACCACATGAGACATGTGCCTTAACCCAGAAGTCCTTTGGGGATATGTATCTTGAGTTCCAAGACAGACTGAAAATCTTACACAATGAGTATGGATTGAAAGTGGAAGTGTTTTGGGAACATGAGTGGCTTAAACTAAAAAAGTCGGATCCACATGTTCAAGCTTTTATGACTGAATTTGACATGACACCGCCCTTAAACCCGAGAGAAGCATTATTTGGGGGTCGTACAAATGCGTTGACTTTACGGTATTCAGCTCAAGAGGGTGAAAAAATAGAATATAGTGATTTTACATCTTTTTACCCTCACGTTATGAGCAAATACAATTAGAAAAAGGATATATTGTAGCAAAAATATATGAAGTATGGCACTTTCCCAGAAAAACAGATACTATTTTTAAAGAGTACATTAAGACTCTTGAGAGACAAACAGATGGCTTCAGGGTATCCAGCATCAGCCATTGATGCAAAAAAAAGTACATTGCGGATTATCTTGAAAAAGAGGGTATAGAACTTGATCCGAATAGAATAGAACTTCCTCGTTTTTGAGTCAGGAGGTGGCTATGATTCAGTAAAGACATAAAAAGAACTACATTTTACCACCCGGTAATGTCAATGTAATCATTGCAGCCTTTACGACAGCTTACGGTCGTCTTGAAATCTCAAATCAACCTAGAATCAATTACACGTCTGGTGGAGGGCTTCATAAAAGATGGCAGTAGTGAGGTGTTGGTGACCTCTTACAGGACAATTGCCAGAGATAAAAAGAACTTCACGCTCTACACAAGTCCACTTAGCAAAAAGTTCAGGGTCGTGTATGACAAAATGGTTCTTACAGCAGATGGTAACACATTGCCGTTTGGCTTCTGGTGGAATGTGATTTTGATCCACGTTTACAATTGCCATTTTTGGCATTGATAGCAGGACCTTCCAGCAGTGGAAAAACTTGTTTTGTAAAAAATGTTTTAGAGAATGACCATGTATTATCTCAGAAACCTGACAATATTGTGTGGTGTTATTCCTGTTATCATCCTTTGTATGATGAGTTGATGAAGAAAGTGAAAATAAAGTTTGTTGAAGGGATTCCTGACTCTTTCTGCGATGATGTTCTGCTACCACCTGACAAAAACAACCTGTTGGTATTGGATGATATACTTTTTGCCGGTGCTGAACATCCTGAAATTGCCAGAGCCTTCACACAATATACTCATCATCGAATCTTTACTTGGTACAAAATGTTTTTCATCAGGGTAAAAACAGCCGTACCATTAGCCTAAACGCAAATTACTTGGAATTGATTAAAAACCCTAGAGACAAGATTTAAATCAATACGCTGGCTCGACAAATGTACCCTGGGAGAAAGGGGTATTTTATGCAGAGTTACGAAGATACAACGAAAAAACCTTTTTCATATCTACTCGTTGACATTAAATCTACCACCCCCAAACATTTAAGGCTCAGAACAGGATTGTTTCCTGGGGAATGGCTAGCCGTTTACATAGCGAAATAAAAAATAATCATGTTTGAGCATTTAAAAAGAAACTTGCCTCTCTTGAGAGCCCTAGTTGTGGCTACAACTAAATAACGCAAGGCTGTCCTGGGTCGCTGTTCTTCAGATTTTATATTAACCCTCTGCAAGATTGCTTTAAATCTCGTCAAAGGCCGGATACCGTTAAACCAGAATCAGTATCAAAAGTTAAGGAGACAAAAGACAACCATTAAACTCATTGCCAACAAACGCACAAGTCTTGTAAAGAAAAGGAAAAAGATAGAACAAACTGGTGGATTCTTACTACCACTGCTTAGTGTAGCAGTACGCTTCATCACCAGTCTTATTGTAGCTCGACGTGGTGGTTGAGAAATGTCCAATAAATTGTATTTGGTACCTCAACATCAGTTGGATAAACTTAAACAACAACCTCCTGGAGATATTCGTCAAACTGCTGAGAATGATTTGGATATATCTATTAGAGATGTATTGGATGCTAAAGGTCTTAATCCTTATGATAAGGTGAAGAAATACACTAATCTTTTGCAAAGATATTTGACTTTGTTAAAACAGGGTGAAAACGAGAAGTGACAATTAACATTGTCATTACCAAAAGGTGTAGAACCGGATGGCAACAAGATTCCTAAAGATGTTAATATACCTGAACTGTTTATGGATGATTCATCAATTGTGGCGGCATCTGGCCCCTTTCCTAAGTCTAATAGTTCAAGATGGCTAGACTTTTAATCTTGTTAAAAAATGTATTTCCAATAAACATTGTTTAACATTTATGGCATTCTTTAAACATTTATTTCGACCACAGGTTGTTGAATAGTCATCTTGTACTTGTTTTTTGCTGTAGTATAACTTGACCCCATTTATTATCAAAAATTGCTTGATGGAGGTAGGGAATTCAAAGTTTGGGGGGAATCCATAAGAATCGAAAAAAAGTTGTAATGTTTCTATCCTTTTCATCTTCTATGGTCAAGGCAAGCCTGTGTTCACCAGGCATATGTTTAGGGTGCGTATTTACGATGAACATGGATGTTTGACTTGATTTGTTGATCCATTTTTCTGAAGGTAATTCAACACAGGCCCAAACACCGCAAAACTTGTTTCCAACCATCCGTTGCATAAACTCTTCATTTTCTTGAGTGTTCATCTTAATAATAATCAACCAACACTTGTCTTTGGGAGTTCACTTCCAAGATTGAATCAGAACAGGCGTAAACAATCATAGTAACTGTACGGGCCAAAGGTTCACGGAAACGCATTTCCAATCTAAGACACTAGTGGACACTAGTGACAGATTTCCTGGGGTATCTTCATCAGGCATTACATTGAATGCATAGCCATTTGGAAATTCATGTCTATCAATCGGTAAAAGCAAGTCTTTTAAATGTCTACCCGTTGCCAGATATAAATTATAAAACTCCCTAACATATATTCCGTGTCCAAAATCGGGTTGGAAGGCCTTGGCAGGTATTTGACGTCCGTCCTGACAGAGGGCTATGTACTCTTAACTTAAAATGTTGGAAATAAAATGGGTTTTGATCAAAACTACCTGTACTTGTAGCATGATCAACCAGACCTATAACAATGTAACGTGGTAGTGCACCTAAAAACAAATTATCTTGACTACAGCTTTTACTCCCCACTGGTATGGTAAATGTTTTCATTGTGATTCTTTGAAGGGGGTAAAGAGCGTTACCTCTCATCAATGCCTGGGCATGACCCAACCTAACAGCTGGTGCAACAGTCACTTTTTTCACATAAAGAGCTGCACTCGTTATTTTTAAAGCAAAGTCACCATCTGCAAAATTCATCTTTCGCCCTTGATAGTTTGAAACTCAAGTCAACAGCATTGATGATTATCGTTCTTGAAAGAATATGTCAGAGTGTATTGGACCCAACACTTGAAAAGTTTGAGAGTTTGCACTGTATCTAGCTCTTGTTGTCAGGCCTTTATTGACATTTGCCGCTGGATCTGTAGATGCCATTGAAGCGCCAGTAGTATCCTTGCTAAACAGGCCGGCGCAGAATTGCGTGCTCAATGTATCTTCAGAGTAGTTGAGCAAACATTCCATAATGGCCCTGTAAGGGTGTGTGGAGCTGCTTTGGCTGATTAGTCTATCACCTAGAGTCACGTCGACTTGCGAAAATATTGTGGCCATGGGGTAATGAATGAGTCCAACCTTTGCATCTGCTGCAATATTCGTTCCATCTTTCTTAGTAACATTTAACCTCTTAGGGATCGGGCTCTGATTGTGAAATTCTGACAAAAAAACATACCCAAAGTTAACTTCTTGTTACACTAGACATGAAGCAAGCAGAAACATACGGTTGATATTTTTGAAAAGGAAAGACTTTAAATTTCTTGGAAATCTATAATTTATTTAGAATAAATTTACACAGTGAATTTGTCACAAGATGAAATAAAGAAAATGTATAATTATTTTTTGTTTATATTTTTCTACATTCTGTTTGAAAGACAAGTACAAAACCATATATTGAGATAGGGTCCTGGAAACACATCTAATTATATCCCCCAGTGGTTGACAACATATGTTGAAAGTTTTAGAATGATAGAATCAATGACCAAGGAGCTATAGACTATTTTGAAAGAGGACAGCAAGTGTCCTTCAAGACTGTGCCAAAATGTGCCCAAGTGTCCCCAGGTGTCCTCAGGTGTCCAAGTGAAGAATTTACATAGAAATAACTATAAAAACGTGATATTGTTACCTAACAGTTCTCATAATCACAACTATTTATACAAAGTGCCAAATGCAATACCAAATTAAAAAAAGTGTGCCAACATGTG
>JACXGM010009732.1:0-27181 GCA_016801145.1 Umbra pygmaea | reverse complement strand
AATAAGCGCAGGAGTTAGCTAATATACTGTAGTCTGCTTCGTCTCTCTGCCGTCACGCGCACTCGGAGAACAGATTACCGTTAAATTAATCACGCGCAGAGAGCAAACATTCGTGATTCCTCTTTGGCAAAGAGGTTGGTGCGATTATAATTTAGATAAACATTATTAACATAATTATCGTTTACCCACTTAGTTTATTCAATATTAAGTGACATTCCTGGTCTGGTGACCAATTCTATTTTGAAGGCTCGTTTGATGTGGACTGTGGGTGCGTAGCAGCTCTTGTGTTTGTGTGTGACGTGAATGAGTGGTGCGCTCGAAGAGTGGGCCACACTACCTCACATCTGCAGGCAGGTGGCCCAGTCCGAATTGCAACAAGTATAGCGATTATAAAATAGTTTTCACGAACCACCTTACCGGCCCAACAACTAGCAGCCCACCGGGAACTCTCCCGGTTCTCCCGATTACCCACCCCGGCACTGCATGACATGAACTGCCATCAGAGTTCCTGGATTAACCATTTACCATGACATAGATGCAATAAGTTTACTGTCTAGGTGCCTAACTGCCATAAATAACTGAATGAGTGTTCATTTCCTAAAGTTAAATGAGGATAAAACAGAAATCCTCTTAGTTGGCCCCAAAGTTAAAAGGGAGAAAATCAGCATGGACCTTGGTAACCTGACTTCCCTGATCAAACCTGAAGTAAGGTGTTATCATAGACTCTGACCTAAGTTTTACCTCCCATCTTAACAAGGTGACCAAAACATCTTACTTTCACCTCAGAAATATTGCTAAAGTTAGACCATTCATAACCCAGAAAGATGCAGAGAAACTAATTCACACATTTGTTACAACTAGATTGGATTACTGCAACGCCCTCCTTATAGGCCTCCCAAACAAGTCTTTAGAGAAGATTCAACTCATCCAGAACTCAGAAGCGAGATTCTTAACAAGAACCAAGCAGCGAGAACATATTACTCCAGTTCTGAATTCATTACACTGGCTCCCAGTTTCCCACAGGATTGATTTTAAGGTTCTCCTGCTTGTTTATAAAACTCTAAATGGCTCAGGACTAGCCTATTTTACAGACTCTATAAAATCGTATGTTCCCCAAAGGGCACTCAGATCTTCCACAGCTAACCTGCTAATGGTATAAAATTCCACTCAGAAAAATGGGAGATGCTGCCTTTTTTAAGTATGCTCCAAAACTGTGGAACACAATACCAAAACATATCCAAGGAGCATCATCTATTGATATATTCAAAAAGCTGTTAAAAACATAGATTTTCACTATAGCATTTAACTAAGCCAGCACTCAAATGCTTTCTATGCCTTCCTTCTTTTATTTTAATATATTATATTTCTATTTCATTGCCTGGAAACGTGCTCTAGGCTTTTTATGTGCTAAATTTAATTTTTCTTTTTACATTTCTCTATCTTTTATTGATGTAAATGTTTTTATTGATGCAAATTTCTTCCATTTTATTTAAGTTTTATTGATGTAAAGCACTTTGAGCTGCATTCCTTGTATGAAAGGTGCTATATAAATAAAGGTTTATTATTATTACTTAGTTATTGTGTACAATTACTGTATTTGGGTTACAGAGCAGGAACAAGAAATGATTGAACAGTGGCTAAAAACAACTTCAGTTTTCTTCTGGCTGTTTTACATGGAGATTAAAGGGAACACTGGAGACACTGAGGCTCTTGATATGGCCAAGAACAGTATATAAACCCTATAAAACACATAACAGTTGTAATGGTTGTCCATGGTGCAATGTAGAGTTGAGACAAACACGAAAGGTAGCGATAAAACAAACACAGTTTTATTCCTGTAAGTACTTAATTACAAAATCAACATAGCCACGAGGAACAAAACACTTCTCAAATATAGACATGTAACACTGGCGTCTAGACTAACAAGGAAAAATTCCAGACAACCTGACAACATACAAACATTGTTTAAATAGACAGATAATGAGTAATGGAGGTCAGCAGTGAAATCAATCAGGGAAACTATAAGAGTAGAAGAAGCATTTTATTAGACCATTGGCGTCTTTCCACCGCAGAAACTTTATCCAGGAACTAGGGACTTTGGGGTGGTACTTTGGTCGAAACGCGCAAAGCGGCCCAGGAACGAAATAAAGTTTGGGGTAGATTTTTACCCCATAAGAAGTACCTCCTCGGAGCGTAGTACTTTTGAAAGTTCCTGACCTTTAGGGGGTTGGACTTTGGCACAGAACATGCTGATTGGTTGGTGAACTTAGCATTTCGATTGGTTGAATCCACGCTGAATTTTTCATCACAACCCCCATTTTTAAAACTCTGCTACCGTGTAAACAGTAACAGTTTTATTAGCGAATTCAAAATCATTCAATAGGAATGTAAAAAATACGACCGATAAACCGACGACGAGGTTCAGGCTTTACTGTGCATTTATGCTGAGGATGAAATACAGCGGGAGCTGGAAATGTCATTTGACATAGTCTGAAACCAAAACAATACACACAGTTTAGAAATCATATGGGAATTAACACAGAGGGGAGAAACACAACACACGTCAGAATCCATAAGGGAATCCTGACAACAGTATATAAACCCTATTAACCATATAACAGTATATAAAAAATGTAAACCCTACAACATTACACAAACCGTATAACAGTATATAAACCATATGAAACCTATGACATTGTCATAGGGCAGTAAAATTGCTGGAACAAAACTCCTTTGTTAAATAACGCATCTTGAGTTTGATAACAGTTGGTTAATTTCAGTTTATTACGCACTCCTAATGCGGGACAAGGTTTCACCAGTGGTCGGTCTTGTTAGCGGTTTGTTCTGATTGACCCAGATAAATGAACATCACTTGGTCTTTATAGTATTTGGAGAACACGTCATTGGGATAACAGTCTAGCACATTCTATAATTTTAGAGAATGAAAACCCCTCCTCTCTTTCATGTCCCTATCTGCTCCTCCTTATCTCCTGGGACTGTGTCCTTGGCCTACATGTTGTCAGTGGGCTTTCTAGGCATTCGGGCATCTTTCAGCATATTCCTTGCTTACTATATTCTAGGTCACAATGACATGCCCAGTGGCATGAACTATTATGGCATGAACTCATATAGAACATTCAGGGGTAAACAGGAGAAGTTTAATAGTGGGGGCCCTATCAGACATGTACCTAGAGATGACCTTGACAGTTTAGCAGTCAAAGACAGAAGCGCTGATGACTGCATAAATTGGCACTTACAACAAAAAAACAATAGGCCTCAGAGAAAGAGATTACTTCATTACCACTGCTTGAACATTCTCAACTGAGTTATAACATTCTAAACTGTTTGATAAGATGTTTTTATCGAATCGGTTCACGCTCTATACCATTTGCAGAGTACCATTCGTCCCCCAGGAGTCAACCCGGGTAGTCATCCAGGTGCTCGTTATCTCAGGTCTGCAAAACTGTCCTACCACTCACTCGTGGTAGGACTCCTGGCATGTGCCACCAAACTGCTACAACTCATTCAGACAGAGCGGCCCGCCTAGCGATTAACCTTCCCATGTTCTCCAACATCACCCCACTTCTACGTACACTCCACTGGCTGCCAATTGAAGCTCAGATCTGCTACAAGACCGGGGTGCTTGCCTACGGGGCAACAAGAGGAGCTCCTCCTCCCTACCTTAAGGCAGTGCTCAAATGCTACATCTGTACACGGGCTCTTCGTTCTGCCACCTCTGAACTCCTTCGAGAAGTCAGCTCCCGATCCAAGAAGTTAAAGCTCTTCTCTGTCCTGACTCCTCAATATTGGAACCAGCATCCACTGGATGCTAGAGCAGCAGTTATACCCAACTTCAGGAAAGCTTTGATAAGCGAAGGGAGACCACGAGGCAAAGACATCAAGGGTGGTTTGTCAATCCTGTGCCTGGCCAATGACCTTCATGTTCCTGGACAAGACTATATCTACAGTAGGCCTTATGGAAGACCCAAATAAAAAACAATTCTGCTCTAAAACTTAAAGTTTGGGTATTATTTTTTAAGTGTAATGGTGATGGAATAGAAATTCTCTTGAAATGATTTGTACTTTCTTGTCATGGTGTGTGTGTTACACACTTTACAAACACCTGTCTTCTACCAAAAGCCACTACCTATTTTGTGCTAGGACTGGATGTTCTCTACTGTGTTGTTCAAAGAACATCCCCTTCTGTTGGGAACACAATGAATCCCCCCCCCCCACACACGCACACCATGTTATTCTGAAACCAAACACGATTGATTTCTTTGAGAGCAGAAACACAACAACTCTTTTACACAGTATCACTTAATGTCTTATGCCCAATATTTCTTCCAGAAACATATTTTCATATATGGTACATACAGTACAATCTCTGCTGCTGGGATGGCTAGCTTTAACAGTTGCTTGTTCTGAAAATGGATTCCCAATAGAGCTCAATGGGAAAATCAGTGTAGACAAAATACTGGTAAAGGGAGCTAAACCGAATCCAAAGCTGGTTATAAGGACCATACTAGTTTAGTTGTACACCTTAGCCCCTTGATGACCTTCAGTTAATTGATTTCTATGTATAACCTACTGAACATACCTGAGATGAAGACTAAACTACATGTTAGCAATTTATGCAGGAAATGTTCACAATTGTCTTCTCACATGTATAGAGGGCCTAACAGGGGAAGATGAGGGAAACAGGTTTAGAAAGCAGTTGTGTGTGTATGCCTTTGTCCTACTAATCAATAACTCCTGTTATTGTATCCCCATTTACTGAGCTCTGGCGCTATGCTAAAGCTTAGCTTTCTCTGTGGGGATTTCCAAAATGCTACTTATTCTCTCTTGTCTATTTAAGGAATGCCGTGCAGCATGATGCCACTGATTTAGAGAGGGTAAGTTACCAATGTCAGTCCAAGGGCATATAGAGGAAGAGAGGGAGGAGTAATGTGTCAGGTGGTATGAAGGACAGAAAGAGAAAGTGGAGGAGTGGAGAGAGAAGGTAAGATGGAAGCTGAGATTATTAAGAAAGCTAGACATACAGAGGACAGAGATGTAGGTGGACAAACGAGGAGACAGTCCATGTGTATTACTACGATATGAGAACAGCAGGATGGATTGATGGATGGATAGAAAAAGAGCTGTATGAATAAATGATGTGTCTACTGGCTGCAGTGGCTGTTGGAGCGATGATCCTCTTCTCTTCTCACGCCGTCACGCTGTGACATTCATGGACACAAATCGGTGTGTGTGTGTGTGTGTGTGTGTCTGTGGGTCTGTGTGTCTGTGTGTGTGTGTCTGTGTGTGTCTGTGTGTGTCTGTGTGTGTCTGTGTGTCTGTGTGTCTGTGTATGTGAGTGACCCAAGAGCAGATCAAAGCAGAGGGACACTGAATGACTTTTCACAAAATGGTCTCATCATCTTTCTTTGTTACTCTGCCATACATCACCTATAGTAAGAGGCAAAAGTAAACTCAATTCTCACATTCAAAATCAAATGGACAGCTACACAAGATGTGCCCTTTACAATAAAATGCAGTTTACAAGCCCTACCTAGCGGTGCAGTTTGAATTAATAATAAGATAAGAACATTTTTATTAAATGTACGGGGATTAAACACTGAAATAAAATAAATAAAGCCACAGGTGTTGGAATATGCACAAGTATCTGGTATCCTAGAATGGACAAGGACAATGGACAACTGTATGTAAAACATAGAGTATATACAAAGTTTACTTGTACTGTAGTTATATAACTAAGAATTGTGCAGTAGCAGCAAATCTAGAGGTGGAGCCAGTGCAAGCTCATGACAATGTTTGTGCAATATTGAGAACATCCTCTGTGGCTGCATTACTGCCTGGTATGGCAGTTGATCTGCTGATGATCGTACGGCCCTAGAGAGCATGGTGAAGATAACGGAGTGCATCATCGGACATCTCCCTACCATCCATGGCGTCTATCACACTCAATGCCTTAGGCAGGCCGGAAAACAACTAAGGACGTCAGCCACACAGGACATGGTCTGTTCTAGCTGCTGCCTTCTTTTAGACGGTACCAGAGCATGGACTGCCAGACTCACGAACAGTTTCTATCCACAGACCATTAGGCTTCTCAACCTGCAATACTGAACTTCATCACTGTATTATCACATATCGGGTCATAGACTGGGGCATATTTTTATGCAATACTTATATATTTTATTGTACTCCGCACACTTTAATTCATTCCAATTACCAGAGTCTTCTTCAAACAGTTTAGTGGAATACTAATGGTTAAACAAATGTATTTGATATACCGGTACTTTGCTCAACAAAGATGTGGCCTGCCATGTTTTAAGAATCTCTCTATACAGATTGACCCCATGTGTATATTGTGCATATGACAAATAAAAGCTTGACTTGAACATGTGTCAGTGAGATTTATACTAGCTCAACTATTTAGCATTCATATGGCTTGTGGGTAGAAGCCGGCTCATGGCATTTGAGCGCCAATGCTCCAGTACCATTGTATTTAAAGTGATATTCAAGGCTGATCTGAACTTCAGGGCACTATTTAATATTCCACTATGTAATATTTTTGAAAAATAATAAAAATACAAAAACTATGTTTTAGTAAATGTTAAATGTTAGGAACTAGCTTATTGGATCCAGTGGTTGAAAACATTAACCTAAATAATACAAAATAGAGACAAAATCAACTTTTTACAATATCTAACTAGCAATGAATGCATATTGTGGACAAAATGATAATGTGTCTTTTCGGAAAATGGTTATATTTTCATTGTATTGTTCCTAAAAGTTTAGGCACCCCTGACAATTTCCATGATTTTCATTTATAAATAATTGGGTGTGTGGATCAGCAATTCCATTTTGATCTATCAAATAACTGAAGGACACATAAATATTTGAGTTATTGGATCAACAGAAAATGTGAAATATGCATCAAAATGAATTTAGACAGGTGCATAAATTTGGGCACCCCAAAAGATATATTACATCAATATTTAGTTGAGCCTCCTTTAGCAGAAATAACAGCCTCTAGACACTTCCTATAGCCTGTAATGAGTGTCTGGATTCTGGATAAAGGAATTTTGGACCACTCCTCCTTGCAAACCATCTCCAGTTCTGTTAGGTTTGATGGTTGCCGAGCATGGACAGCACGCTTCAAATCACCCCACAGATTTTCAATGATATTCAGGTCTGGGGACTGGGATGGCCATTCCAGAACATTGTAATTGTTCCTATAGAGTAGATTTTGGGCAGTGTTTTGGGTCATTGTCTTGTTGAAAGCTCCAGCCCTGGTGTAACTTCAACTTTGTGACTGACTCCTCTACATTATTCTCAAGTATTTGCTGATATTGAGTGGAATCCATGCGATCCTCAACTTTAACAAGATTCCCAGTACCGGCACTGGCCACACAGCTTAATGGAAGCTCCATCAAATTTTACTGTGGGTAGAAAGTGTTTATTGTGGAACACTGTGTTCTTTTTGCCGCCATGCAGAAACGACAAAATGACAAGGGTGCCCTCATTTTTGCACCTGTATAAATTTGCTTTAATGCATATTGCACATTTTCTGGTAATCTAATGACCCTCATTTCACTTACAAAATATTGCTTTCTCCTTCAGCTATTTGATCAAAATGAAATTGCTGATCCAACACCCAATTATTTATAAATGAAAATCATGGAAATTGTCAGGGGTGCCTAAACTTTTGCATGCAACTGTAAATTATTTAAAAAATAATTGTACAGCTTTATGGCAGTGGTATTGCTGTTGTGATTAATTGTGTAGTTTTGGGTACTGGTAGTTAGGAGTATGCCAAACCTTTATATATATCCTAGGAGACCGACTGTGAGTCATTGAGGCTGGTGGAAGGGGACGAACCAGGGAGAGAGACTTCAGATGACAGTGTCACATCCACAGCAGGACCAGGTGTCAACCGTGTTGCCAGCCGCACCACTGCACCAGTATAGGAGACAGTTGCACAGCAGTGCTTTCGATAGAGATTATTGTAGATGAGACTGTACCATGCTAATTGTATTTACAAAAATGTACCCATACACATACAGTACTAATTGGTATTGCTGGTTGTAAATACGAATACCTGCATACATACTGGACTGATAAGAAACAACGCTATAGCTAATACAATGATTTAAACATTTAAACAAGTTGGGACAACCCTTCAGTTAACTACCTCTCAATTATCCAGTAGTAGTAATTCTGGTTCCTCAAAATACATTAAAAATATTATAATGTAGGATATTCGTTATAGCACTACTTTTGTTGTCCCCCAAATTGCTCTGTAGAAAATGTCATCTAATTTTCCCCTCAGCACTTGCAGAGACCAGCAGCATCTATTGGAAATCACATCAGACTTCAGTGAAGACATTCACATTATTGTAGGTGCCTAACTTCTTGTCCTTCATCTTTCTCTCCTCCTAAATTGTCATGTCCAATTCCCATTTAAGCCTGATCACATTGGAAACCCATTTCAGGTGCAGGATGGTCAAAGATCAATCACATGCCTCCTCCTAGCACATGTCGATAAGCCTTCCAATTCACAGCGCGCTGCTATTTAAACATGGAAGCCTTAAATCTGTACAAACAATATGTACTGTAGGTAAGGTTCCTAAGCGTAGGTAGCATGGCTTCTTACATAAGGAATAAATGTATGTACTCAAAGTCAAAGAAATACATTTCTGACTCCCCAGAACACCCCCTAGATTTTATTGGTCCTCACCGACATCACTGAAGTCTGTTATACACTCTGTAGGTTTCTCACCTCAAATGTTTCAACATACAGTAGCACCCAACAGTAAGATAATACAATTTGGGATAGCCAGACCATTCTCCATCTTTGACAACCTGACATTGGAGTCTTTCCTCAGGTGGATTTCTTGTCAGAATATAATATCAGAGCTCTTTGCAGTTGATAGGGAGTCTTTGCACAGTGTGTGTTCCAGTAAAATATAAGGATGTGCCTAGCATAGTAGACAGCTCCAAAAAGAAAGCCAGGACATCACAGAGAATGAGATGGATGATAGATAATAGTAAAAATAGCTGAGGTGGCATAAGGACAGATTTTAGGCTGATAATATTGTAAATGAATCATATTTAACGGAAAATGTGTTGTTTGACCAAGTAAAAAAAGTACCAAACAGTACTATTATAAACTGGGTGGTCTGAATCCTAAGTGCTGATTGGCTGAAAGGAGCGATACATGAACATTGGTGCACGTGTGTATTCAACCGTCCTATTGAGCTTTATGATTTGCTGGTCACTCGGCTGATACAGTATAGTGTTGATGGCCTATATTTTAGCCAAGAAATAGCATCTAGAATTCCTTTGAGTGTTGTGGGCAAAACAGTTTGGTCATTTAGGGGAACCATACACCGAATCTGCCATACTACAGGCATTTTGCTTTACACTCAAATGTAACTTCTATAACAAACATTTGACAAAACACAACACACTATTCTATACCTTTGACACAAGCTTCACAACAAAAGTAGCATATTGTGTGCTTATAAATAGCAACACAGTTCAATGACCAATTGATCATGCCCATTCTTCATAAGTGCAAAAGCTAATAGCATAAACTTTCACTTTGCAATCAGACCTTTGGAATGGATAAAGGGCCACCAGGGGAGAGACCGAGAACAAGGAGAGTGAACCATGAACAGGCTGGTCAGAGAATGCAGCCCAATCTGAGCTGCTTCACTGTAGCTTCTAGCATCCAGACATTCTAAAATGAGAATAAGTATGTAGTTACATTTAATGTATGTATTGTGTTTACATTACTACTTTATTGTAGTCCAACATAAAGGACACTAAAGTTTGTAGAGTCCAGTGCATACTGTTAGAGGAAAATAAGTAATTGTTTGCATAATGTATTACTATATGAAATAGCAATACCACTGCAACATACAATACAATAATATCTTGTGTACTATAACTGTATTACTTATTATGTTAAACACTGTACTGTATTATGTTTGGTTTTTGTAGAGCTGAAATTTGTAGTCAATAAACAAATATTGAGTTATGAAAACAAAATCAGTGTGGTCTGTTGTTTTGGTCTGTCCCTAGATTTTCACCATCACATCTTCTAACATGATCCAATGATGCATCGACCCCTGACAGAACTCTAATGCAATGTCACCACAAGCCCACTCAATTGCCTGGAGAAGGGGCATACGTTCATAAGGTTGGCAATCATACTAACATACAATTTCCACCACCATGCTGAAAAAAACCTCCTCAATGGGGATGAGAAATTAGGAATATGGTAGGAGATAGAGAACTGTGAAGCTGGGATGGTCATGGAACCATTTGTGGACCTGAGCATTTTGATGGAAACTCACATTGGTTTTGGAGGCTGAATGTTTTTCTGTTTGTGCTTAAGAGTTTTGAGAAGTTGAGCAGTAGTTAAAAAATGAATGTGTGTTTGCAATTGGGAAAAGCTGTAATCTCCCAAACCATCAAAGGGCCAGAGTGTAAACAGTATGTTTTGAGTGAGGCATTGTTAAAGGGTTCCCAACAGACACCTAAACACCCCCAAATCGTTGATGATTCCCACATGACAGGAACTAAAAACAACTTCTCAATGGGTTGCGTACTTCCAAAGACGGCTTCCGCAAGTATCCAGATTTTGACAGCGGTGACATATTTTACGCCACTGATGTCTTTTTTAAAAGTCTTTTTTTTACAGCTAGTTTCAGAGGAGGAGTTTGGTTCACTTTCTTATCTTAATTTGTCCCGCTCCTGAATGGAGTTAATTCGAGAAGACTACTTCAAAAATAAATAACATTTCCATAGTGAGTTAGAGAATACGGTTTTCTTTGCTTGCATTCTTCCAATAAATATGTTAATGAGAAAGGTTTGAGAGGGATATTTCATACAATTGCTAATGTAATTGATGAAATAACAGAAGCTGGATGATTTCCACTTTGATCAGGTGTTATTGAATAGTAATACTCACTTTTGTTGCCAGCGGTTTAGACCATAAAGTCTGTGTGTTGAGTTATTTTGAGGGGACAGCAAATGTACACTGTTATACAAGCTGTAGACTCACTAATTTACATTTTAGCAAAGTGTAATTTCTTCAGTGTTGTCACATGAAAAGCTATAATAAACATTTACAAAAATTTGAGGGGTGTACTCACTTTTGTGAGATATTGTATATACAAACAATACAGAATACATCTTGCTGGACAAAAGCGTCACTGGTGGTCAGAGCTAATTCTCTCTCCCTCTCCCCCTCTCCGCCACTCACTCACTCACTCACTCACTCCCTCACTCACTCACTCCCTCACTCACTCACTCACTCACTCACTCACTCACTCACTCACTCACTCACTCACTCACTCACTCACTCACTCTCTCTAAAATGAAAAAAGAAGCACCAGTACATTTTTTAAGTGATTGCATTTGTAGGCCAATATTTGGTGTCAAAGAGGAGCTAGGCATTGTGTACAGAGAGGTTAGACTTCTGTTGTTGGGCTGGGGGTATTCAAGCTGTAGAGAGGGAGATAAGCACCAGGCATGCTACCCGTCCGTCTGACTGACCATTTAACAGGAAAAAAACACTTATCAACATACAGCTGATTAACACTTCTTAACATTTAGTAGGACACTAATAATAAAGACACAGGAAATCCTGTGTGAGTATGGACACTGAAGCATTAGCTTTTTCATCCTGGTGCAACAGTTTAGATTATTGCATACAACTTGGTCATTGTGTGTGTATGTAAAGTGTTGTGCATGAAGTGGATGCAGGCTAGCAGCGCTGATCTTTGGCAGTCAGCGTTTCAGTGCAGAAAACAAAAAACAAGGGCAAAGCTGTTGTGCCGGGATGGATCTTTTTCTGCAGCTGTGAGCAGCCTGGTTGTAGTGAGAAGGAGCCCATAAAGAATACACAGTAACAATTTGGGTAGTATAATTTTTATTATGTACTTTTTGGGATTTAAATAATGTATTTTTGCACATACTTTCTTTTTTGGTCTCAGGTATATACAAGTAAACTAAAAGATAAAATGCACAAATGGAACATTTAAACGTTTTAGAGCATCTTACCATGCATACTGAATCACAGGGTCAGTCCCTGCCCTGTCACTGCAAGCGTCTCATACTTACACATTCCTTAGTACATTCATGTGGATTTTTTTGTATTTTTACTTTCATTGTCCATATGTTGTGTGTGATGTCTTTAAGCTACTGGGACCTTGAATTTCCTCATGGGTATCAATAAAGTATCTATCTATTTATCTAACACTCCACAGAGTACCAGTGAAGCATAGCATTGCTAACTTAGAACCAAACCAAACTCTTGGAGAAATTACCCTTAAACTTTCATGAGCAGCAGAAATATTTATAACAGAAATGTCATGTTGAAATCCGTAACATCCCTTTGAAGAAACAGATATATTATTCATGAACCTATATTCTGAGATGTAATATGGGAAACGTTTCCAAATATGGAAAGAGATTAAGTTAAATTGAGAGAAAATTCAAGGGAAGAGACAGATCTGTGTATGAGAACATTAGCTGTGGCTAGTAAAACACCTAGCAGTTGGCATGAGCTGCTCAGCTCGACACGCAAGTATCTATAATGCATACAGAAGGAGGAGGAAGCTAGGACACCATACAAGCTAGGGTACAGTACAAGCAAGGACACAGTACAAGCAAGGACACAGTACAAGCAAGGACACAGTACAAGCAGGGGCACTGCATGAGATAGAACACAGTAAATGCTAGGGCACATATATGCTAGGGCACAGTATAAGCTGGGGCACAGTATAAGCAAGGGCACTGTACGAGCTAGGACACAGTACAAGCTAGGGCACAGCTACAAGCTAGGGCACAGTACAAGCTAGGAGGATACAGGCCAAGCTAGGACACAGTACAAGCTAGGACATAGTACAAGCTAGGGCACAGTACAAGCTAGGATGCAGTATAAGCTAGGATGCAGTATAAGCTAGGGCTAAGGTTGCCACCCGTCCCGGATTTTCCAGGGATTGTTCTCTTTTTTGAGCAACAGTCCCGGAAAATATATATTCTTTCCCGGAACACGAATTGTCCCGTTTTTTTGTGAAAATGTACTTCTAAAGTAGAATTTCCTGGTTTCAAATTAAACCGTTTCTTTTTACAGTTATTGTGTTTTCTTCATGGTTGTGTACATCCAATCCTGTGTCCGTAAACCGGTAAAAACGGGTAAAACAGTGGATTGGCCAATGCCAGCCGTTTACTTTTATTTGATTGGAAGCAATCAATTAATTGGAAGCTCAATGTATCGCCTGTTGCCTAGCAACTGCCAGTGCGGACGGTCGCGCGCACGCATCCACACATCCAGGATTTAACAGTGTGAGTTCAGTCGCTAGCTAGCTTTATAAAACTATCTAAGCTAGTACACAGTACAAGCTAGGGCACAGTATAAGCTAAGATAAAGTGCAAGCTAGGGAAAGGTACAAGCTAGAGATCAGTACAAACTAGGGAACAGTACAAGCTAAGACAGAGAATAATCTATGACACCATACATGCTAGGGCACAGTATAAGCTGGAACACAGTACAAGCTAGGACACAGTACATGCTAGGGCACATTATAAGCTAGTGCACAGTACAAACCAGGACACAGTACAAGCTAGGAAACAGTACAAGCTAGGGCACAGTATAAGCTAAGACACATTACAAACTAGGGCACAGTACAATCTAGGGCACAGTACAAGCTAGGACACAGTGCAAGCTAGGACACAGTACAAACTAGAACACAGTACAAGCTAGGACAGAGAATAATCTAGGACACCGTACATGCTAGGGCACAGTATAAGCTAGAACACAGTACAAGCTAGGACACCGTACATTCTAAGACACAGTACATGCTAGGGCGCAGTATAAGCTAGGGCACAGTACAAGCCAGGACACAGTACAAACTAGGGTCCCGACCCACCGGTGTGTCGCGGGAGATAAAATTGGGTCGGCAAATATGTTTTCATTATTACTTTGTCATGGTTTTCTTTCATGATTAAAATGTTACAGTTGACAGTACACCTCAACAGCCACAAGGGGCAGTGTACTGAACAAAGAAGTTGTGTAGGTCAAGCGGGTCCTAGGCTATGATTAACAGGTTGTGGAGAACACGGATGAATCGCGGAATACAGACATTAACGTGCAATTCTAAAAAATAAAAATATAAAAAATCATAATCCTAAAATCTCAATATATTCACATAAAGTTCTAATTACCAACGCATATTGCCTATTCTGAAAGTGATGTGAATTTGTAAGTGCAGTGTCCTCTGTATGCAGTGTGTGTGTCCCCCAGCACGCGCCTCTCTATTGCGAAGTGCTTGTTACATCACTACTTCTGCCCTTCTACATTCCCTAAAAAGACGTTTTCTTGGCAGTTTGTGTGTAACATTAGGCTACTTCAGTGAAAAATGTAACAGCGAACTTCCACGGATGGAGTGAAATGTGCAAAGAAATATGAAATGCAGTGTGCGTTTGTCTCATTGAATTGCCCAAAAATAACACAGATTTTATAGGGCCCTAATTAAGGCTTATCTACATCAGACAAAATAACCTGTATGTTGAAAACGTGTTAACCCAATGCGCTGGTCGTTAGAAGTAACAAAAATAATTGCCATTTATTACAGTTTTTCAAACTGTACTAACTGACTTTAGTTTCACATAGCTAGTTAAAAAACCATCATGGATATTTTTTTATCTGAATGTGAGTAAATTAATACAAGTTATCTAATATTTGTGGGAAAACCACCTCATCTTGGTTATTTTGGTGATTATAACATGTTTTTATAAAACACACATCTGTGATGATAATACTGTCAATATTGAGAAAATGTATGTTGTATTGTTATTCTGGTGACAATTACAACTAATGTTTTATGTTAATACCCCTACATGCCGTACAAACACAAATGATAGAAAATCTGTATATTTGCAAACAACTGTTTTTATGACATTTGGGTCACGATGGTTTGTCATTTTAAAATGTGGGTCGCCGGAAAAAAAGTTTGAAAAACACTGATCTAGGACACCGTACATGCTAAGGCACAGTATAAGCTAGAACACAGTACAAGCTAGGACACAGTACATTCTAAGACACAGTACATGCAAGGGCACAGTATAAGCTAGGGCACAGTACAAGCCAGGACACAGTACAAACTAGGGCACAGTATATGCTAGGGCACAGTATAAGCTAGAACACAGTACAATCTTGAACACAGTACAAACTAGGAGAGTATAAGCTAGGACACAGTAAAAGCTAGAACACAGTACAAACTAGGACAGTACAAGCTAGGACACAGTGCAAGCGAGGATAGAGTACAAGCTAGGACACAGTACAAGACACAACACCACATATTGGGGATTGACAAAATCAGGGTGTATTAATGAAGTGATAA
Organism: Umbra pygmaea; assembly: GCA_016801145.1. Classification (NCBI taxonomy): domain Eukaryota; kingdom Metazoa; phylum Chordata; class Actinopteri; order Esociformes; family Umbridae; genus Umbra; species Umbra pygmaea. The sequence goes on along the minus strand of JACXGM010009732.1, from coordinate 11,759 downwards.
ATTATAAAGAAATATTAGGCTGGCTTTCAAAGCAGACTGAACAAGCCTTCAAAAAAGCTGAGAAGACACATGGGGACAAATCTACTATGGATCTCCTTTTTTTTCCAAATCTTACTTCCGCAGGTATCTCTGTTTGAAAGCAGGAATAATAATCCACATATTCTTACATTTAATTATTGAGTGTAGGTAAAGACCTTATTTGTTTAGACTTCAAGATGAACAACTTAACAAATGCCTTAGTGTGGTTGATATAACAACACTGAATAAAATACTCTTTCTTGACATTGGGAGGGAATACACTCTCTTCACAAGGCTTCATTTCTGACAAAGATTTAATGAATTTCACAAGCAGCTGCAGGATGACATTGCATTACGTGATAACTGTCAGAGAACATCAGTATCTATTTGAGCTTACAAAGCATGTTAGATGAATAGGTCAAACATCCAAGACAGATCATTAATTCAACTGGTATCTGGGTAACTGCTCTATCTTCATCTCAAAACTCTACTCACCTTAAACATATTATTTGTATTCATGAATGTTACTGCACTCCTTACAGACTATTCCAAACAGAACTCTCAGAGGACAAATGTGATCTGAGGCGGGATATGAATGCTATTGGTACATATATTACTATATATTTATTCTGCTTTTTTATGGGATTTTGGCCTGTCCATACTCTGTGAACTTTAGTAAATAATAATCCCCAGCATCATATTCTCCTGCTATTGTAAGAAGTCTAAGCTACTAGTTTTGAAACTTTTATCTACACATGACTTTACAGCATCAAAGAAAGACATTTTGACAGCATGGCTTTATCACATTCACTTGGTCCTCAGCTACATCCCCTATCACATCAGAGCCAGCAGCATAGCGCCCTGTATTCAACTGCTGGTTTGCTTCTAAAGCTAAGCAGGGTTGGGCCTGGTTAGTCCCTGGATGGGAGACCAATGCTGCTGGAAGTGGTGTTGGAGGGCCAGTAGGGGGGCACTCTTCCCTCTGGTCTAAAGATCATTCCCAATGCCCCATGGTGGTGCTGCAGTAGCGGCACCAGAGAATTTTTTTGGCATAACTATGGTGGGGCTAATCCACACAGTGGTTGGGCTCAAATCAGCGTCTGAATTTCAATGTAAATGCACAATAAAATAGAGCATAACATCATTCCCAGTAGCTAGAAATACCACATCGGACTGACTCCTTTTTTCACACGCAAATTACATCTAGAGCAACCGACGTGGAAATCACTACTACTGAGTTAAGACAATAGTCTATTTGCATCATTTCAAATTGTTCATTTTGTCTGGCAAACCTGTCCACTACACACCCAATAGGGATGGGCAGATCGATCCAAAAATATAGGCTATATATTTAGTTTTTTATGATTGATTCTAGCGTATATAGGATCAGATACAAATTAACTATACTGTTAACCTTTTCCAAAGATTAGAACTGCCAGTGCGAATGTGCGATGTTCCGTTATAGTGAACACAAACACTCACACACACACACTATCGCCGGAGAGAGAGCGAATTCGCGCAAGCTGCAATAGTTAATGGAGTTAACACTCCAAAATCGCTCCAATTATTTTTTAAGTCATATTACAATATTAACAAACCCATCCATTGTGTGTCCATGTATGTCGATCGCTGAAATATTGAAACTAAATTGGATTGAATTGTTATAACGTTGTTAAAATAAACATGAAAGTTTGACCATGTAGCTACACGAAAAAAAATACTTTTTATACAGTATACAACTGTTAATACAAAACAGTACATTCTCCTTTTACAAATATTCTCTATGTATTTTCTATATTGTAAAGATAAATTAAATCATTTTATAAAATGAAAATGATGTAATACAAAGTGAATTAACTAAATGTTTTAATTGCTGGTTTTATAACTCAGTCTAACCAGTAGATAGATATGCACCTCAATTCTTTCTGTTCACGTGTGCACGCAGTAAATTATGGTGCTTGCGAGAGATAGGCATGTCTTTTCATATTCCATAAGACTGTTTAATCGTGACCACCAGGGGCGGACTGGCCATCTGTGTGATCTGGAGAATCACAGAACGGCCGGTACTCCAGGACGGCCGGCGGGCCGGCCCACCACCCGCCACACATGCAGTTATCACTTGTTTTTTTCCCCCACTAATCTGGTTCACACTCCAGTACTGTAGGTGGCAGCAATGCACCTTTAAGTTGGATGCCAGCTGCACTGGCCGTGGCTGCCAAGTAAGGAGAAGGAGAAGTGGAAGTGGTGAAAGAAACCAACCACAAAGACGGTAGATAGAAGCTTAGAAATAAACTAAATGCATAATGCGGCCGCGGGCAATAAACGCAAAGAAAAGGGTGGGGCTGAAACGGCGAGAGAAAATTAGATACTGAAGCCGCTAAATGTCGCAAACTAACTGAAATATTTAGCAGCACCTCACAGTTAAATATTAGCAGTAGACCCAGCAGTGAAGAAGTGAGCCAGACAGCTATGCAGCAACATGCCACCAGTGATGATTAGGGACGGAAAGTTGCGCTGGTAAAGTTGAGCTGTAAAATGCCACATGCTGTAGCCAATATTAAGAAATATGTTGTGCTTTTACTTATAAAAATGTTGGTAACGTTACAGTTAATTTTACAAACTTTGAAGATTTTGAATACAGAAGTTACATTTGTAATGGTTGTAATGTAGATGTGGTATTATTATTTGTGCAGTAAGATTGCATACCCTGTATTGTGCAGTATGTTTAGCATTTGCCAAACCAACTGAAACCAGTCCCTTCATAAGTGGAATGCAGGACTTGTACCATATCAGTCAAAGAGTTGAGGAACATGAAAGGAGCAACATGCACAGAGGTTGTGCTGAGGCATATTTTTTGAGGGCATCTAAATCAGATAAAGCCAGCCTGCTACATGGTCCCCAAATTGTGGCTCAATGAGATCAAGTGAGGAAGAGATGGCAGGTGTTAGAAAGAGTAGTAGAAGTGGTGATGTTCATAGGAAAGAGAGGAGTGAGCTACAGAGGACAGCAATCTGAGGCAGCGGACACTCTAGATGACCACAACATTACCACGGCAACAACCTAGAGCTCCTCATTCCTCTAGGGAAATATGATGTATGTTTGAAGGAATATAATTTGGATAGTATAGTATCATGAGCCACAAATTAATGTATTGTGACACTCATGCCAGGCGGCAGGCGTTGTTGTTGTTGAGTTTCCGCGCGCTGATTGCTTTGGGCCGGGTCTAGTCAAAGTCCAGGGCCGTTTTTTTGTCCCAGTCCGTCCCTGGTGACCACTATATAACCACACCTTCCATTTTTGTAGATAATCTTGATTTTGCACCTGTATGTTTTGTTAGTTTATTACAATTTAGCGAATTCCATGATTACACATTAACAACGCGCACTAGCCAAGTAACCTACACACGTAGAGGCTCATTAGGCTGTCCTGACTACCGTATGTGAAGTGAGCGCTACTGGAGCGCTACTGCAGCGATTTTGATTGAGAGCCTTCAAATATTGCTCTGCGCTCTGGCAAACTGGGTCAGCTCCGCTCCTCGCTCTGCTTCCACTCCGCTCTGCTCACATACTCTGCACCGAAACATAAAAACGCAACTATGTCAGCACATTTGATAATTCATGGTGGGGCTAAGGTGGGGCAAACACAATTCTTGGTAGGGCTGTAGCCCCACCAAGCCATAACCTGCCGCCGCCCCTGTGGTGCTGGGGACCTCTGCCCTGCTTAGGATGCCGTCTTTTGGATGGGATAATTAACGTGTCTCCTGACTCTTTGTGGTCATTAAAAATGGCACTTATCGTAAGAATAGGAGTGTTAACCCTGGTATCATGGCCAAATTCCCAACCAGTCTTCACTTCTTAATTGGCATATATAACTACTCACCTCTTCAATTAATAGTTCCTTGAAAAAAAGCGCTATATAAGTTGAATAAATTATTATTATTATTATTATTTATCACATCCACCTGGTCTTCTGTTAAATTGTTTATCAAATCCATCTGATCCTCAGCTACCTCCTTCAACAGATCCATCTGGTACTCAGCATAATTTTTTTGGTTCTCAGTTACCCCTTACATATTATCCATCTTGTTCTCATCCAACTCCTTCACATTATCCATTTGGTTCTCAGCTACAGTGCCTTGCGAAAGTATTCGGCCCCCTTGAACATTTCGACCTTTTGCCACATTTCAGGCTTCAAACATAAAGATATAAAACTGTAATTTTTTGTGAAGAAGCAACAACAAGTGGGACACAATCATGAAGTGGAACTACATTTTTTGGATATTTAAAACATTTTTAACAAATAAAAAACGGACAAATTGGGCGAGCAAAATTATTCATCCCCTTTACTTTCAGTGCAGCAAACTCTCTCCAGAAGTTCAGTGAGGATCTCTGAATGATCCAATGTTGGCCTAAATGACTAATGATGATAAATAGAATCCACCTGTGTGTAATCAAGTCTCCGTATAAATGCACCTGCTCTGCTCTCTCAGAGGTCCGTTGAAAGCACAGACAGCATCATGAAGAACAAGGAACACACCAGGCAGGTCCGCGATACTGTTGGAGAGAAGTTTAAAGCCGGATTTGGATACAGAAAGATTTCCCAAGCTTTAAACATCCCAAGGAGCACTGTGCAAGCGATAATTTTGAAATGGAAGGAGTATCAGACCACTGCAAATCTACCAACACCCGGCCGTCCCTCTAAACATTCAGCTCATACAAGGAGAAGACTGATCAGAGATGCAGCCAAGAGGCCCATGATCACTCTGGATGAACTGCTGATGGAGTCTGCAAAAGACCTGAGACTGGGACGGAGATTTGTCTTCCAACAAGACAATGATCCAGAACATAAAGCAAATTCTACAATGGAATGGTTCACAAATAAACATATCCAGGTGTAAGAATGGCCAAGTCAAAGTCCAGACCTGAATCCAATCGAGAATCTGTGGAAAGAACTGAAAACTGCTGTTCACAAACGCTCTCCATCCAACCTCACTGAGCTCGAGCTGTTTTGCAAGGAGGAATGGGCAAAAATTTCAGTCTCTCGTTGTGCAAAACTGATAGAGACATACCCCAAGCGACTTACAGCTGTAATCGCAACAAAAGGTGAACTACAAAGTATTAACTTATTTTGCACGCCCAATTTTTCCAATTTTTATTTGTTAAAAAAGTTTGGAATATCCAATACATTTTTTTCCACTTCATGATTGTGTCCCACTTGTTGTTGATTCTTCACAAAAAATACAGTTTCATATCTTTATGTTTGAAGCCTGAAATGTGGCAAAAGGTCAAAAAGTTCAAGGGGGCCGAATACCTTCGCAAGGCACTGTACCTCCTCTACATTTTCAATCTGGTCCTTAGCTAACTCCACATTATCCATCTGGTCCTCAGCTACATCCTCCACATTAGCCATCTGGTCGTCAGCTACTTCCTCCACATTATCTAACTGGTTCCCACCTATCTCTATCACATTATCCATGTAGTCCTCAGCTACCTCCTTCACATTATCAATCTGGTCCTCAGCTACATCCTCCACATTAGCCATCTGGTTCTCAATTACTTCCTTCACATTATCCATCTGAAAATGAATGGGCAAAAACTCCTATGGAAATCCCAGAATATTCCAGGACCTTTTCTAATTAACCAGTAGCTTTGTAATCATGTACCAGGAGGTTTTGGCTATACATCTGTAGCATGATCTGTAGCATGATGTGGAGAATTAGGGACTCGAGGTACAGTCAGACCTACTAAAGAGCAGGGTAGACAGCAGAGTCCAGATGAGATCAATTCCATTATAGAACCAATTAGAATTTCCAATATAAATCCATGAATTGTAAGCAGCATAAGAACAATGGTAGTAGGTTGGTTGGGTACCATGTTAAAAGTTTAGCTGCATTTTTGTGCAGGAAGTTGATGCTTGGATCAGACCTGACCAGCTTTCAGATACTGGTTTATGCAAGTCATACCGGGTTCACTAAGTCCTGAATGGCAGGAAGTAAGAGAGAGTGAGAGTAGATGGGGGATATAGCTGACAGTGAGTCAGAGCCTAGGGGAAGAGTTGCATGAGAGGATCATGAGCACTGAGGAGGAATAGAAATGGAAAAAAACACAGGGACAATGAGAGAAATAAATCCATGAACACTAAGGACAGCAGCATGGAAAACCATGACAGACACTTAAATGAACAGAATAACAGCTGGCCATCATACCATGTCTTGATGCTTGGCCCTCGGTTATATAGCCGGTGTGGAGGAGACTTTGCCTTGACACCACTGTCTAAATATAGCTTTTGGTCTTATACATCCAGCTCTCTGGACCATTTAGGATTACATGGCAGAGTTGAGATAGGGCTGTTGAGGATTAGGAGGAATCCAGCGTGCCATAACTGCTCGTCTCACCAGCGGTTATCACTGGAAAAGGGATGCTCAGGCCATTTCTCAATAACACAGCTTCCTGATAAGATAAATCCCCCAAGAGCCTCAGCCAACAGACTCTGTGCTGACACAGCGATGTAGAACGGGGCAGATTAAACCTGACGGAGGGTTCACAATCCATTTCACTGGAACGGTGGGTTTGTTAGAAGATTGTACCAGAATGGGAATTACAAAGATCAATAAAATTCTATAAATCAATAGAACTAGAATGTAAATGTTAAGGCATATGAGTAAATATGTACATTGCTCTATGATATAATCTATGACTATGAAACTGTGAAAATAGGCCTATCAGAAATAGGAAGGGACATGGATAGGAAGAATTTGAGTGGCTCCTTATGTGTAGGGCAAGATGACTCATGCAAACACACTTTGCTGCCATTATTAGAGGTTTTCATAAAAGTATGATTGCGTACCTGCACTGGCCTCGCTTCCCGCTATAGAATGTTTCCATGGAGACATATTGCGTCTGTTGAGCGCCCAACAGTGCTGTGGCGGAATGGACAGGGGCATGCTGGGAAAGAAGTAGTATGCCTTGTCCTCCAGACAAATGCCGCCCACAACGTCTCCATCGGCATCATTCTCTACTCGCTGCCCACACACAATTAAGTCATATACTGCACATTTCCAGTGCACAATTCTAGAGCACACATGTATAAACACACACACACACACACACACACACACACACACACATGCAAAAACACACACACACACACACGCATAAAATCAAACAAATGTACATAAACACACACACATGGTTAAACACACAAATGCATACATAAACACACACTTACATGCATAAACACACATACACACAATACACAAACTCATACATGCATAAACACACGCAGTGGGCTCCAAAATTACTGGCACCTCTGACTGGCAATGCACAAACAAAACTGTGAAAAATATAAATATATATATATCTATATATATCTATATATATCCATATATATATATATATATTATAGAGAAAAATACCAACATGAGAAATACTGTACTTTGTTACAGTTTCTTTCAATTGCAAAACCACATTGGTCAATACTGAAACCACCTTTTCAATACTCTAAAGACATGATGTGTGAACCAGAAGTTTATGTGGACCAAACTGTGAATCATTTCTCATTGCTTTCACACAAAATGCATTGAATGACCACATTCTCCAAATCCAAGAATTAAATAACTGTAAGTACATCTAAGTCTTAAGGAACTATATTGCGACATTACATCACTTCCTGTTTCACTAGGGAAGAAAATTAGATAACAAACATGCATTCAATATCCCTTTGTCATCCAACACCATGAAGAAAAAAGAACTGGCAGTTCAAAAGAGACAGATGGTCGTAGACCTTCATAAATCTGGTAAAGGATAAAGAAGATCCACAAATGATTAAATTTAACACTGAGCATATTCAGAGCAATTATTTAAAAATTCTAAAGATATGGAACAGTTCACAACCACACGTGTAGAGAACGCAAATGCCCCCCGGATATGGAGGATGATGGTGAGAGAAGCAACCAAATCCCCAAGAATCACTGTGAATGAATTGCAGGCCTTGGTGTTATTTTGGGGTCACCAGGTTTCGAAAAGAACCATCAGACGCCACCTCCACAACCATGGCCTCTTTGGAAGGGTTGCTGGGTAAAGACCTTTCTAACCCCAAGACCCAGATGCAAGCACTTGGAGTTTGCCAAACATCATTTAAATGACTGGAAGAAGGTGCTCTGGTCAGATGAGACCAAGATTTTACGTTTTGGTCAGATACAGCATTGGCATGTTTGGCATCGAAACAGAGATGCATACAAGCAGAGGAATTCCACCAAGTATCAGGCAATTTTGGTTGACAATCTGGTTGCCTCTGCCAGAAATATGGGACTTGGCCGTAGGTGAACTTTCCAACAAGACAATGACACAAAACATACCTCAAGATACACACAGAAATGGTTCTGTGACAACAGAATCAATGTTCTGCCATGGCCATCACCGTCACTGGACCTCAATACAATCAATAACCTGTGGGCTGAGTTGAAGGCCACTTCAGTTGAGAAGTGCAAACCCAAGAATGTGAAGGATCTTGAAATGATCTTCAGAGAGGAATGGTCCAAAATCCCTCCAAATATGTCCCTTATCCTTGTCAAACATTACAGGAAGAGACTCCATGCTCTAATCCTTGCCAGAGTACTGAATAAGTGCCAATAATAATGGAACATTGTTTTTGTGAGATTTATTTTGTGTTAAATAATTGTAAGAGTTTAGTTGGTTCAATTGCAACATTAATAAAGTACAGTGTTTTTCACATAGGTATTTAGATTTTATATCTATAATTATATTGTTTATGTTTTTAAATATTTTTTGTGAATGCATGCCTAAAAGCCTAAACTTAACTTTAATTTATGTAGCCTAAACCTACACAATGCCTACAAAAAGCACCATTTGTCATGTTTTTATCTAATTTCAGGAAGGGTATTTTGAATCATTTTGATCCTGCAAAGGTCATCCTGAAAAATTAATTAATGAAACAATGTGTGAAAACCCTGTTGTCACAGAAAACCTATAGCACCATCTACAGGACAGAATCTCAACATTATATTAAGTATAGACTGCTGCATATCTCCTGATGTCCCCTATTTTCTGAAGTCTCTTAATCCAAAGGACACAGGTGTCAAACCTGTTCCAGGGAGGTCCTAGTGTATGCTGGTATTTGGTATTTCCTTTTGACACCAGTGCCATAGGAAGTTTCACAAAATGGACCAATAGACTGCCTCAAAATTGAAAGTCTTCCTGACTGCTACTCGTGCTATATCTGCCTTAATTGGCCACCAGAGGCCTCTACCCGTTCTTTATGCTTTCAACCACCGAGATGGAGAACCCATCTCTATGTAGTTCCCATTTACTCAGCCATTGTTGCATTCTCTATGTTGAACTGATCCCTTTTCTTCTTCACAATTTGGTGATCCCAATCAATGTTAGAAATTCAACACGGTTAAAAAGAGAGAAATAAGTTAATGAACATGGAATCCCACCCAGTTGACTACATTGAAATGGTAAACACCCTCAATAGAGCTGCTAATGTTGAAATGAACTTTTGGCCATTAGAGACCTCTATCTATCTCTGTGATTCCGTCATATGTTCTGGTCCTTCGGAAAACACTGGGGCCCAATTAAGCTGTACCTGAATCTGTCACACAGTAAAGCTGTGTCCCTTGTGGGCTGACCCAGATTACCCCTCCTGACAACACATGCCAACCATGGTAACACAGGCACACAGAAAACTTGGCTCATCTACAGCATTGTAACAATTACTATCCCCACAGTTTAACTCATAGACTACAGCAGTGATTCTCAAATCTCTAATGGGGACCCTCAGTCATTCCATGTATTAGATGTATTCTAGAGCTAGCACACCTGAATCAAATAGTCAAATAACTATCAATCCCTTAACTGCTTCATTCAGGTGCGCTAGCTCATGGTTAGAGCAAAACATTAAAAACTGTATGTATCCAGGCGAGGTTTCGCAACAATTGGACTAGTGCATGAAAAACCTTGCACTAGTCTCATAGAGGACAAACACATGCTGACCAACCAGAAAGCAAGGTTAACATTGATACAATGTTGAGTTTTGATCCAAACCATCATTTTGGTTGAGATTGAAATTTCTATGTTTAAAGTGTGTTGGATCAGCATTGAAATTCAGATGAAAGTCAACAGCACACATGGGTGAAGACAGTGACATGAACTAACAGTGATCCTGCAGGCATGTATCTGTGCAGAACTCTACTGGGTGTTTCCAATCAGAGGGGTGTGTCACTTCATTAACCTAATTTGCTCCAATCAACTGGGGGCTTGTTTAGAGGTGGGCCCTCGTGATTTTAGTAAGTCTTTGCACTTCTCAGTAGTCTAACTCAGTGGTTCTCAAACCCCTCCTCGGGGACCCCCAGACATGACACAGTTTAGCTGTAGCCCTGAACCATCAGGTCAGAGTCACTAATAAACAACATGTTGATTAGTAGATAAGGTGAATCAGGTGTGCTAGCTCAGGGGTTGTTCAAATACATGGACTGGCTGGGGGTCCCCGGGGAGAGGTTTGAGAACCACTGGTCTAATTGATGCTTCCTTATTAGAGATAACACAGGTGCATCCCATACAGAAATCCTGTGTGTTTGACATGCATGACCTCTCTGAGTTTCAAACAATGGTGCATACATGTTATGTCTGTTTTGCATGCTTGTTATTTCCATGCTATTTATTGTTACTGAATCAATAAGATATATTAATTTAAAAAGCAATTAAATTGTTAAAATGAACCACTCAGATAGCAAGGTGACATTGATACAATGTGATGTTGTCATCATTTTGATTGAGATTGAAAGTTCAAAGTTTGATTCGTGTTGAATCAACATAGAAATTTAGATGATAGCCAAGAGCCAAATGGGTGATGATGTGGGTGGTTAAAAAGTTAATCACAAGTTCGTCTTAAGCCTCGATTAATTAAAGAGTGTTGAGGAGTATCGTCTCTTTGGACCTTTGGATAATGTGTCAGCATTTCCTTTTGAGAATTATTTAGGATAAATAAAACATATTTTGCGCAAGCCTCACTTTTACAGCAAGTTGTGGAAAGGTTATCTGAAATGCCAAATCCAGAGTCACCAAAGCCTCACAAGTGAAACTTATGTCAACCACATTTTGACGGTCCAGTGCTCCATAGCTTGGCAAACAGTTCAGAAAAGCTGTAATTGAAAAGTTCACTCTGTCTATTGTGCAAAGAGATAATTGTGTACAAATAGTTGTCCATATTGCTATTTTAAGAAATATCATTTAGGTAGATGGGGTAGGGATTTTTGTTCTATTCCAAAAGTTTCATAAACAAGAGTCTACCCGTTTGAGTCCACCAGCATAGGTTGTTATAAAGTTTTGGAGTTGCATGACAATCTTGATGTGGCCAGGTTCCAAGATATTAAGCTGAAATTATCCTCTGTTCTGACAACAATGTCTTCATTGCCATGCCACTCATCCATACAGTAGGAGCTTGCTCCCTCAGCGCGACGTGGACGTCCAGTAGAGTCACGTGGATGCCGTCGCTAGAGGGAGCTTCGGAGTGGATGTACAGCACGATGAATCCTTGGGCGCCCTGGACGTCCAGTGTAGAAGACGTGGACGTCCAGTACAAGACCTGGACGTCCAGTGTAGAAGACGTGGACGTCCAGTAGAGTTAGGTGGATGCCGTCGCTAGAGGGAGCTTCGGAGTGGATGTACAGCACGATGGATCCTTGGGCGACGTGGACGTCCAGTGCTAGACCTGGACGTCCA
>JACXGM010009731.1:0-27183 GCA_016801145.1 Umbra pygmaea | reverse complement strand
TCGTGGAAGTATGCCTACGTGGATAGAGGAGATTAGATATTTCATTTCAATTCGATTAGACGAAATCATTCAAATACATTTCTTGGGAGTACTGCGCTTGTAGTTTGTGCTGCGCTTGCAGTTTGTGCTGACGTTGATGCTGCTGGTAGTAATAATACGCAATCGGGTTTTGCTCTATGGCGGGTGACTGCTCATTCATATTTTCATTCATACGGAGAAAGACAAAACATCACGCCAACGTCAGACACACGCCCGTCTACTCACCAATCAAATGGAGAAGCAACACACGTATGTGGTGACGACAGGCCGTAGGTATGTCATGGAAAGTTCTTTAGTGCGCTAGCAAAATCACTATATGTGACACCAAAAAGAACGGGATCAAATGTATACAATGTAATTAAACACGAACGTTGGTTCGGACCTTGGTCCGGACTTTTATGTGTGAAAACGACCTTAGATACTAGTACTGAGCAGTATACTGGATCATAGAAGTAATGCGCTTGCGCAAAAATGAACGATTTGAACGATTCAGATACTAGTACCGAGCAGTATACTGGATCATAGAAGTAATGCGCTTGCGCAAAAATGAACGATTTGAATGATTCAGATACTAGTACCGAGCAGTACAATGGGTCATAGAAGTAATGTGCCTGCACGAAAATGAGCGATTTGAACGATTCAGATACTAGTACCGAGCAGTACAATGGGTCATAGAAGTAATGTGCCTGCGCGAAAATGAACGAAATGAACGATCCAGTATGAATCGTACGTACCGGTCTTTTAAAAGATTAGTTCAAAATTAACGAATCGTTCATGAATCGCCCATCACTAGTATGCGCTAGTTTCAGGAGAGAGAGCACGTGAGAGCTCCTAGCTTTGATAATTTACACTTGTGTAAGGTTTGGTGAGGTAAATATACATTCTCATACCAGTGAACAAAATGTTTGAATGTTATATCTGTATATTACATATGTGTGTTCAATGAGAAATGTTTTATAGATTGTATTTTGAGGACGCCTATAAATGCGTGTGTGAGCTGGATTTGGTTAGATCACGTGTGGGACATGTGCAAAGAATGGGTATGTGTTTTAGTAGATTATAATTGCATTTCGTTTGCCTACTCAAAGCTCAGCATTTGTAGATGTTTAAATTTAATGTGCATGTTAAAAACAGTGGATTCTTAAAACATTTAATATCTGGTTAATAACTATTGAAACTTATTGAATGCTGTTTGAACAGTGTATTAATTTCTTTTTGTTTAAAATGTACGCAGAAAACTGTGAAGTTTGATGGTAGGCTAATGTACTGTTTCCTTTCAGTTGACTATTAGCCTCTACCGTATTTCGTTGCCATATTTGTACAAAACTCAATTGGAGTATTTCCTTATTCCAATATATTTCATTCAATTTGACTTTATTTAATTTGTTTTATCAATTGTTTGTTACGCTAGATAAGCACACCAAGAAATCAGAAATACTCTGTAATTTAATTTAATATTTATTTTCCTAAATATTTGCTCCTTTCGATCGCTGTCCTTCTTAGAGACAGCAGCCAGAATAAAGCCACAAGAGTAATTATTGTATCCTGTGCTGTTTTATTCAACCACTGGTTACAAATGTATCATCTGTCTCGCTTTGTACTCTCTGGGTGGGTGTGAGGGTGGTGAGGTCAGTGCCAGTCTGTGTCTCTCTAACTTTGGTGTATAGTGGTAATGAGTTTGGGTAGTCTGGGGGCGGTTGGGATATGGACAGTGGCGATACAGGGGAGCCTAGGCTGGGAGTGGTTGTGGAATGGTCATGGTATACAAATTCTTGTTCTGTTTCATCTTGTTCATCTGAGGTGTTGCAGGTTTCTGGTTGGTCTGTCTCATCTTCTGATGATGGTGATGATAGGGCAGGGATTATTGCCGGTGAAGGTACTGATTCTGGTGCGGTGAGTGCTTCTGGTTTCGGGGCTTGTGTTGGTGCCGGGTGCTGATGTGGAACACCCGTGATCACCCCTCTCACCTTCACCACACTCCCAGGCACCATACACCTCACCTTACCCCCATTTAACACCTCCAACTTCAGCAACTTATCCCTCAGAGCCACACTACCCACCACAATAAGCACCCTCCCACCACTCAAACACCTAGCATCCACCACCCTCCCAACCTTTTCCCTAATTGCTGCAGTGAGTGACACCGGGTGTAGCAGCTTACCTGTCGGGGCCAAAAACTCCCCAATCACCTTATACCCCAGATCCCCACCACCAAGTGCCGGCCCTTCACCCTCTCCCGAACTACTAGCAGTCACGACCCGCCACCAGCATGGTAGTCCCCCTAGTCATGGAACCCCACGAGGAAGCCATGCCCAGATCCCTCTAGCGCCCGCCACCATTCGTTCCCTGGGGGGTAAGGGTGTTATTGGAGGGTCAGGGGGTAGGGAAGGGGTAGGGATGAGTGGAGATAGAGGCGGAGGGAAGGTAGGGGGATGGGGGGTGGATGGGAAAGGGGGGAGGTGGGTTGGGTGGGGGGCCCTTCCCCTGGTCAGGAGTGGGGTATACATTCTTTGGCTCTGCCTCTAATTCTCTATTAACCATTTGGCCTACTTGTTTTTCAGTTGCTTTTTGTGGGGCCTTGTCGGGAACCTTCACCGGTGCATTTCTAGCTTTTAGGGTGTTGGCAAAAGAGGAAGGAGAGTCCCGTATGAGATGGGAGTGCTCGCCGCACAGGTTGCAACTCCTGCCGTTTGTGCACTCCTCAAACCGGTGCCCAATCTCCCTACATTTGCCACACACTATACGATCGCAGGCATCCGCCAGATGACCATGCTCACCACACTTCCTGCACAACTTGGAGTGGCCATTGTAGTGAACATGGCCCCTGTTCTCCCCCAAAGTTATGATGGACAGTATCTGCCTAAGCCCACCATAACACTGGGGATCTCGGATCTGCTGGATCGGGACACGCCAGGCACCAGTCCAAATCCCATCTGTGTCCTTCACCTTGATCGGTTCACCCTTGATCGTGCAGAACCGGCCCAACCATATAATGATGTCAGCTGGTTCTACAGTCTCATTATACATTTGAATAATTACAACTTTCAGCGTTTCATTTGTTAGCTTTTCAACCTCAAAGCAGTTAAATTTCGCCCGGGAGTTCTCAAACCTCACCCAAAATTCTTTGAGAACTTGCAGAGACGAAACTATCGTCATAGCCTTTTGCATTCGGCAGAGTGAGGATGCAATTCAGCTCTGCCTGTTGGAAGCCAAGCTCTTTCTGTAGGAACTTCCTTGACAGGTCAAGACGTGAAACCTCTAAGGGTTTCCCATCTATCAACTTCAATTTGAAGCGCACACTGTGGTGCCTCCTCATCCCAGCACGTGTAGCTGACATGGTGGAGGCCTCCACCTGCACCCAACTATTTAGTCAAGGTCCAATTAGCTAAAGCTAGAAGGCACGGTGGTAATGGGAGTTAAAACTGGTTAAAACTAGTAAAAACGAATTAAAAACAATAAAAACCCAGTCACTGCTAAAACCGGTAAAAGCAAGTTAAAACCAACTACAAGCTACAACCAGTGTAAAACTAGTTAAAAGCTGCAGCTAGCTAAAAACCGGCTAAAACAAAAGGGAACAAGGGTGTGTTGGTTGGCAATTTGTAAGTGGCAAGCCCGAGGGCCAATTCCCACTCCAACACAATTTAAAAGCGGGGAGAGCAAAATAAACAAGAAACAAAATTAACACAGGAACAATAGGAGGAACAGGAAGGGGAACAAACAAGAGTTGTGGGTGGCTGTTAGCCAAGCAGGCCAGACAAGTCCCCCAGCTAGCCAACTATGGAAAAAAAAACAGGCCATCCAAGCCACAAACCAATCCACAACTCAACAAGACACAAGAAATGGGAAGGGGACAAACAGTGCAAACAAGAAAATATACTTAAACACGAAAAAAAAGCACTAACCAGGAGGGAAGGAGGAGAGAAGGCCTAAAAACTAAAACTAGTAGGCCTTCCTCTCCCCAGAAGGTGGTAGGTGGTAGTAAACTCTCCTATACGCCCCTGGTGAAAAACAGAAAATGAACATACAACAGTAATAACAGAAATTAATCGAATGCAATTATTTTAACCAATATATAATTAAAAGGATAAATTAAATGGCCCTCCGTCCGGTGATCACTGTCTTAGCCAAAAGGCCGAGAAGCAATAACCCCAAATCTGACCCCTGTGACCTCTAGGCCCCAGGTGGCCTCTGGGGTTCATTGTGGATGGACAAAATCTTGACAAAACCCACCACCCCCACCCAAAATTATTCGACATAACCCACCACACCCAACCAAAATTATTTGGCGTAAATTTATTTGGCATAAAATTACTCGGCGTGTGGGGCGTGACACAAAACAGGTAAAAATGGACAACTAGTTAGTTAGTTGACTAGCAGGAATCCAGTCAAAATAGGCACTACTTGTTCTACATTAATGCTACCAATGACTTTTCTTTAAACAACATAGATTGGGCTCTGCCAGACGCAAAGCCCTTCCAAAAAATACTTTGAACTCATATGTGTTCCTCTCCACGGAAGTCTTTAGTAAAAGTTGTTTTTATTTGGTTTTTATATTTATACTATTACCGATTTTTACATACATTTTTTGATATTTACGTTCTATCATTTTTACATTCATTTACATTTTAACATTTAATATTTACAAAAACACCTACATTTACATATTTACATACCCTTAACCCCATAGTGGCAAAGTTCCCTCCCAGCGTACCTTGTCTTTTGTTCACTTCTATATGTTGGTGCAGTGATGACTGGGATGTGGAGCTTGAGATTTCTGCCCGAACCCGACGGGACCGACCCTAACCCGTCGGGTTCGGGTTGATTCGTTCTTAATTTCTCACATATTTCACCAGGAACGTCGGGTTAGGGCCGGGTTCGGTCTGTAAATGTAGCCTATTATGGTAATAAAAAATATATAAAACATACTTTTATTTTGCAACATTTTTAAGAGCTAACTTTGTTAATTTAGGAAACTCCTATCTCAGTCAAATCGTTTCCTGTCCCCGCCCTTTTCCCCTCTCCCTGTGACTGATTTGTTGATGGTATTTAGAGAGAAATACGAAATCGCTTCTGGCGATTACAGTTTGTCATCCAAGGAAAAGAAACCTAAGTCGGAGGTGTGGAAACACTTTGACAATGTGTATGATCAAAGCAATACACCGGTGGGTTATGTGCAATATAAAAGTTGCCACAGTGTTTTTAAGTATGTGAGCATTCCAAACTGAACTTCACCTGTCTCAAAATGAAAGTGGAAAATGCTTATCGCGAATCATTCCTATATAGTACAAATGCTGTTTTAAAAATCTGCTTATACAGTGACCAATTAGTCAGCTTATAATGTTAATATTGGGTCTTGTCATCCATATCAACATTTGAAGAAAAATAAAATAAAGGTGTAGCCTAACAGTCTCCCTAGAGAGATACAGTAAGTGGTTTCTCTCCAATAGATAGTTTCTAATCCAATCTAATCTATCCCAGCATTCATTCATTCACAATTTTTATGTATTTAAGTCTGTTTAATTTTGCAGTCTGTGAAGTTGTCTTTGTTAAATAATATAGCCTCGTTTTTTTACCACACATGGGTTTTTCATTTAGTAAATGTTTATCTTTAATAAAACAATGGTTATTTTCGCCATTCCTTGCACATTTTTCCAAAAGCTATTAAGGTGCCGGTTCGGTCTCGGGTTCGGACAGATCTGTGTCGCGTTCGGTCAGTGTCGGGTTAACATTTTCAGGACCGATTAAAGCTCTAGTGGGGTGTGGTAGTAATTGTGGTTGTTTTTGTTTGCTGAGTGGAACTGGGGTTCTGGTTTGGTAGGGATGTATTTTGGTTTATTTTCTTGCTTATTGTTATGTCTGCTTTCATTTTCCTTAATGTTGTCTGTTGTTGGTGAAATGGCTGACTCCTCTTCCTCATGTTTTATGGTTCGTAGGTGTGATTGCGGTAGTGGGTCTTGCTTCTGGTCTGTGTGTTGGGGGTGTGGACAGGGGCGAGGCTGGGGGACCCAGCCTGGCTAGGTGAGGTGCTGGTTCTGGGGTGTGTAGTATTTCTGGTGGCTGTGAAAGTTCAAGGTCTGTGGGTGAGTGTAGTGTTGTATCTGACCTTCGACATTATATGTCTTTTATCAGTACCACAGTAATAATAGTGAATGTGCCCAAGATGCATTCCAAGTCACCCGAGCTACTTACAGTTCCCATTTAAGTTAGCATTGCCTACGATATGAAAAAAGGCTTATGACATCACGTCGTAATCTGTTTATTCATTGAATGCACATTTATGACGATCACAAAATCTCATTACATTTTGTTTAGCAATACTACAGTAATTAAGTCAATGTGCCCAAGGCGCATTCCAAGACAACCCAGTCACTTACAATGAGATCTAAGTTAGCATCGCCTATGGATATAAAAAGGCTTATGAAATCACGTCGTAATCTGTTTAATCATTGAATGCACATTTATACTGATAACTAATACAAAATAAATTTATATAATAACGTTATTTTAACGGTAACAGTTGATGTACAGTACATGCAAGACGCGTTCTTAATTATAAAGAGAAATTCTCATAGCACGCGTCGTAATACTTTAACACATTGAATGCACATTTACACCTATCAAAAATAGAGATAATACTTACTGTTAATTCACTCTTTCAGACTCTTTCTGACTGTACTCTGTCTGTTGTCAAATTGCAATGGCTACCTTTCCTTTCGGAAACTAACGTCGCGGGAGGCGGGATCCTCAAATCCGATTGGCCCACCGTTCAAGCCGGGTAGACGGGGATTGGGCGTTGGGAACAGCTCCTATCTTTTGCATTGAATTTTTTGGTGTCTTTCTCAAAATTGGAACAAATGAATGGGATTTCCCACAGGGCCGAGCTGTCAATCAACTACGGAAAATTGGAACTGAGAAGGAGGGACAGAAAGAGGCGAAAGGATGACACGCAAATTCGTGACGCGTTCCATATTTTCTTCATGCCATATGAACATTTAAGCTAGTTAAAATGGCGGGAAAACTCAAAAGCAAACGAAAAGGGCTTCGCCTACATTTACAAAAAGTCGCTAGCTGGCTATGGTTTTATTTACACTGAAAATGTATGGAAAATTCAAAAGCAAACGAAAAGGCCTTCGCCTACAGTTGGAGGGACATAGGGCGGCCCGGTGTCAGGCGGGACAGAGGGCGGACAGGGGCAAGGCAGTTCAGGCGGCCAGGGGCAAGGCAGTCCAGGCGGCCAGGGGCAAGGCAGTCCAGGCGGCCAGGGGCAAGGCAGTCCAGGCGGCCAGGGGCAAGGCAGTCTGGGGCCCTAGGGCCAGGTACTGGCGCCCTAGGGATGTTGCTTAACCTAGCCTTGGAGCTAGCTGGGCTGCTAACAAGCCTGGCTGAGAGCCAGTGCTGGGGCTAGCCTGAATGCTAGGAACTGTGCTGAAGGGGCTATCGGGGTGGATAGTCAGACGGGGGGTTGTAATTTGAGAATGCCTACCCTGAACCTGACTGTGAGGGGAACTACTGGAGTTAACCGAGCTACCACAACCAATAGAGCTAGCATTTGACTCAGGAAAGCTGGGCGTCCTGAAGGCACTGTCAGAGGTGCTCCCCGAACAAAGGCTCCTCTTGATCCAGCCCACTAAAACGCTGCATTCCCAGCCAAACCTCCTCCTCGCTTCCACCACTGCTCCTTCGCTGTTGCATGATAAAGGTTGTTCAATCTGTCACGGATCCAATGTAGTGTGTTGTGTGATAGATGAGGCAGGCGCGAAGGAATTGCAAACCAATAGTGTAATTTAATTATTAACTTACTTGGTTGGAAACAATACTGCCACGTGGGGCGAAACAGGAAAATAATGACACCACAGGAACATGTAACAGGAACATTGAACGACAAGATGTACATGGAAACATGAGGGCTAAATACTAAACCAACTAATTATTAACACAAGACACCTGGGAACTAAAACACTGATGTAACCAAACAGACCTAACTCAGAGCTATACATGAAACAGACACAAGAGGGAGCACAGGAGAAAACACAGGGAAATGTCCTTATGCCGGTCCACCCTGGACAGGACGTTACAATAATGACTTAATCATATAATATTCTGTAAAGGTTTTTTGTTTTTTTTATAATCGGTACACAATTATAGCTGTACTTTCACTGTAATCTATTGAACAAAATATAAATAGGCTACTGCCTACGTTATATTTCCTTTAAGTTATATTTCTTAACATTAGTATATCAGAACTTCCAGTATTTTGTTCACATCTTTCGTTCCTGAAGGTTTATTAATTAATGCGACGCTAGAGTATGCAGTGACTAGCCTAACTTGCAGCCTTCGTTCGTGTTTTTTTCTTGAGAATTTCAAAGATATGCACCTATAATTTTGCAAATATTAGGCTACATGAAAATAGCAATGAGAAAAGCGATTTTGTATTTCACCATTTTAACTCTAATTTCTATGAGGAAAATAGAGTTGTGATTCAGTGTTTTTCAATAATAAGAACATGTGGCTCCATCTTTGGAATGATTATGCATTTTAGGCGGTGATAGTGTGTGCAACAAACCACCTCGTATTGCAGGGAAGCATTATCCCATTTAAATAGTTTTTTTTTTAATAGCAATAAATACAGTACAGCTTTATAAATGTACGTAAACACCGCCACAGACTTGAGCTTCAAAGTTGCCGGAAGTCATTCATTTTCAATGGAAGCAGGCTTCTCTCAGCTGCAAGGACCGGTAAATCATTTGGTGCAGCGTTTTGGGCGTGTTGAGCGACCAGAGAGTCAAGCAGAAAAGTTGAAGTTTGTTCAACTTTATGGTAATGAGTTATGACACGGTTCAGCGGCAAACGACAGTCAACCAATCGGAATTTAAGTACATCTGGTAGTCTTCCTTGTTTGATGTGAATGTCCTGCCATGTTAGAGCGGCCAAAAGCGTCTAAAGCTTCCCCATACTTTTTTGAAAAGCGTCCTTGACTGGTTTTCCAGAGCTTCTTTTGACGCTCAAGTCTGTGGCAGTGTGTACGTACAGTTAGCTGGTCTCTGAAAGAGGAAGTAGACTGTCGTTATCATCAATATGAAATATATGCATAGTGCTGGAATATAGCTACATTTCCATTAAAACATTTACGTGAATCAGATTTACCAGTTCGGTGGTATTGTTGTTCCAATCGTTACAGCAATACAACTGTTTCCTATCTATAAACTTCATTGTACAGTAGGCTACTATTCCCTCTCTGGCACTTTAAGAAAACAACTGTGGCCATCTATGGCTAATCTGTAAAGAATGGCACAGCATAATGTTTTTAAATGTGGAGGAAGTATTGGCTTGGAGTATTTTAACCTTTTTTAAGTACAAGTACGAGTAGTTATACCAAGTATTGGTTTCATTGCTTGCCACTTAACCCAAATGCCCCAGCAGCAGAAGAATGGGAGAGGACAGCTTATTTGACATTACAGTGAGGCAAGCAAAGTAATCTCGCTCTAATGTTAGACTACATTGCAAAAATATTACCATGCATTCATAACCTTGTGATTCAGTGAGAGTTAGCCCAAAACATCGGAAAGTATGTGACATTTCTTTATTTATATATTGTAAAAAAGATAAATCAATAGCAATCCGCCATGGAACAAGCGCGCCTGCTCTTTAAGGGAATGTGAGATGATGCTCTCATTGGTTTATTGCACATTACGCCCAAACCACACCTATGACTAATGAAGCTACATCAGACCAGAGGGGGGTAGAGTAGCCAAAATCTGTACTCAAGTAAAAGTACAAGTACTTAAGTAACTTACGGTTGCTACTTTTAACTTTTACTTGAGTAAATAATTCCATGAGTAAGAGTAAGAAAGTATTCAATGAAAAAACTACTCAAGTAGTTACTTTCGATCTGATTAATAAGAAGCAAAAACCCTGAAATTTCAGACTACTTGGAGAGCTTTCACATAACTCTCCTTGAAAGTTTAATTGTTCTGCTTACAATATTTGCTTTCAGGTCATTTGAGAGTTGTTTTGAGGCCCACATGTTGCCACTCTTCAGAGAGTTAAGGAGAACAATTTGCAATTGGCCACCTTAAATGATTGGATGCACCCCAATTTATGCACCTGTCTATTTTCGTTTTGATGCATATTGCACATTTTCTGTTAATCCAATGAACCTCATTTCACTACCAAAACATGTCTGTGTCCTTGAGTTATTTGATAGATGAAAATGAAATTGCTGATCCAAACACCCAATTATTTACAAATGAAAATCATGGAAATTGTCAGGGGTGCCTAAAATCTTGCATACGACAGTATATATATATGTGTGTGTGTGTGTGTGTGTGTGTGTGTGTGTGTATATATATATATATATATATATATGAGTTAATTTGCAAAAAATATACATTTTTATCAAGATCCTATGTTTAGGTAAATGAACTTCTATATCATTAATGAATGGTGTGCTTGACTAACCAGACCTCTTCCTTTTAAAATATACTTTGTTCCTATATTTTTAAGTATATGCATTCTTTAGGTACAAATAAAATACAATCCCGTTTTTGTTTGTATGTATTTTCTACACTTTAGTGAGGTGTCTGTCCGGATTTGTGTTTAAATGCAAGACGTCACATTAGGCTATTCAATTTGTTTAGGTTTTCTGAAAAAAGGATATGTGAACGTGTGTTTCACAAGATTTGTCATTGCTTGCACAAGAGCGCATATGTTAAAAAACACTCAGACAGTGTGTGAAATAATATTAAAATAAGGGAAAAGTGGCCAAAGTTACTAAATTACCGTTAATAGTGTTCAATTATAGGCATCATTGTGACACTTACCGCTACATGTTTTTTCAGGTTGGAGCTGTAATTCTTGTATGTTGAGATGTCAGTTCGTTTTGGTGCACACAGCATTAATTATGATTATGAACTATTCTTTTTGACGTCTTGGAGTGAAAACATAGACTGAACTTTAGGCCACGGGTGATCGCCGCCAATAGCTCGCACACATCTTCCTCTGCCGTGGCCACAAACTTCCAACTAAACGCACGCTAAATATAAACGGGAAATTGATGCGTATAGCCACCTCTCGCGAAGCAGCCTCTCCAATGTTTCAACTACACGCGCGCTAAGTATAAGCGGGTGATTGATGCGTAGCCACCTCTCGTGAAGCAGCCTCTCCAATGTTTCGCGAGACCTGCGAACAAGTCATATTAACTCACTATTACCATTTGACAGTAGCAGTGGAACGCCACCGAATGTAGCGAAGTAAAAGTACCGTTTTTTTTCTAGAAATTTACTTCAGTAAGAGTAAAAGTACCCATCTGTAAATATACTCTAAAAAGTACAAGTTACCGAAAAAATTACTCAAGTAACTGTAATAAAGTAAATGTAATTCGTAACTACCCACCTCTGCTTCAGACCTATCCATTTTAGACTTCGTCCGGCACAAGAGTCATTTATCCCGCCGGTAAAATAGCAACAGCGCCCGGGACCCTCCCACAATGTCACTTGGGTTTCACGTTTTATACTTGCGTTTCAGATTGTTAAAGCTACACTGTGTATTTCTTTGAGTTGATTCTTAGCAAAAAACCCTTTGTTCTTTCACAAATATGTGCTCATTCATGTGTAATTACTTCCACCTAATAATCAAAGTATTTTCGTAAGTGTAGAATCTTCCATTCACAAAACATACAATGGTGCCACTCGAATTGTGGCAGCCATGTTACGCCTCCATCTTTAATTTGTTAATATTTCACGTTTGTAAGTTAATGTGCCCTATAGTCTAAGCTAAGAGAGGTTGCTACTTTTAAATTCATGTATTGGTTGTTAGCTACAATGTAACACAAAGGGTAAAAGATTTACCAATGAATGTGTTTGCATCCTTTGTAGCCCTTACACACACAAGGTGTGAAATAAAGAGAAAAAGGGCTGTAAACCATCAGTTTGAGAGACCATCTTTAACCAGGGATGCTACATGGACCACGCGCAAGCTGCCCTACTCCACAACCTGGTGTGCCCTGTCTGTGCCTCAATGCCTCCTAAGATCCGTCCCAGGAGAGAGGCCTTTTTCACCTAATCCACTCCACTGGAGGTAAAGATTGAAGAACTGGCTTCGGTCAGTGAGGGGGCTGCGCCTGCTACTCACGTGGCTCCAATGGAGCTATCGCAGAGTACCGTGGCGGCGTCGGCTCTACTCGCCCCAATGGCGTCAAGCTAGAGCCGACACTTCCCCCTCCACCTCGGAGGAGGAAGAGTCTTCTGCCTCGGACGAGAGGCCGACTGCTCCCGAACCTGCTCTTCCTTCTTTATGGCGTGATCTGCCTGCCATCATGAGGGCCGCAGCTCACAGACTGAACATTCCCTACCCACCTGGGGCGAAGGCAGAGAACAAGAGGTCGTAAAAAACACAAATTGACGCTCAGCCTCAGCCGTCTAAGAAACCTCATCCTCCCGCCATGGTCGGTCTGGCCGATTACTTAGAGGGGTCTTGGTCGGCTCCCTTTCAACTCTCAGCTCCTGTCAAGGGCTAGCCTTCACTGACGTCGCGGGGAGAGAGGATGTTGTCAGATGGGGGATTCCTCGTCTTGACCAATCACACGCCACTCATCTGGTGAGTGGGACCTCGGCCTGGTACACCAACAATAAACCTGCCTTTTTGTAGGCGAAAGACAAGGTCTCTGCCATGCTCTCTGAGAATACTTACGTGATGAGGGCCCAGGCAGGTGGGGCTGCCTCCAACATCGCCATGCTGTCTGCGCAACTGGCTTCTCTAACGCTGAATTGAACGATGTTCAACCCAGCTGAGATCCAGGAGGTCGGAAAAGTGTCAGCGGCCATCATGCAGATGGCACAAGTTGTCGCTATCTGTTCCGTCTTAATTATGGCTACTTCGGTGGTATCTCACCGACACCTATGGCTGTCGGCGATGGCACTGAAGGAACCACAAAAGCTCCCTCTGCTCAACGCAGCCTGGTTCCTGGAGATGGTGAAGATGCTTTCTGCCCCCCCCCCCCGTGGCGGGTCCCCCATCGGCAGGATGCTTTGACCCAGGCCCGCGGGACCCTTGTCACTCCTCCAGTGATAACTCAGCCTCTCTGGGTTTGGCCCCTGAACGGGAGAGATTGAGCCACAGTGGGCTGCCAATGAATGTTAAACAAACGATTCAGGGGGCACGAGCGGTCTCCACAGCGAGGAGTTACGCGTGTAGCTGGAAGCTTTTTTAAAGCTGGTGCACATCTCACGACTCTTTGCCTCAGTCCTGTGGAGTAAACACAGTTCTAGGTTTTCTCCAACATCTATTGGATGCATCGGCGATTTATGCATGACATGAGGGCCGGTTGAATTGTTCGGTTTTCGCTCACCCCCTAGTCATGCACTTCCTGAAGGGCGCGCAGAGCTTATGTCCTACAATTAGATCGAGTCTCCCCAAATGGGAGCTGTCCATGGTCCTTGAGGCTCTCCAGAAGCCTTCTTTCAAGCCATTGGATCAGATCTCTGAGATTTTTGTCTATTAACCCATTGGTGACGGATGCTGCGCGGCGAAGCATTACGTCTCCCGCCGGTTGCTGCATTGCACAACTCTGAACCTCCTGCCGGCTACTGCACGATGCAGCATTTTGTATTTGTCACCCTTTCATGACGCGTGAACCATATAATGCACTGTCATTGGTTGAAATACACATGAGATGGCTCTTGTTGATAATGTAACGACAACGTGACCACTCAAATGTACCGTAGTTTGCTGAAAGTAACGTCAATCAATTAGACATACACTTGCATTTATTTTTTAAAATAAACTACTACGACAGAGGATTTTGACAGCGAGGGCAGTGACATTGAGTTGGAAGATATTGCTGCGTTTGTTTATTCTCAATAAGATATTGCTGCGTTCTTTTATATTGGAGTAGTTTGATAGGGAGGAGGTGGTAGAGGATGTTGGGA
Organism: Umbra pygmaea; assembly: GCA_016801145.1. Classification (NCBI taxonomy): domain Eukaryota; kingdom Metazoa; phylum Chordata; class Actinopteri; order Esociformes; family Umbridae; genus Umbra; species Umbra pygmaea. The sequence goes on along the minus strand of JACXGM010009731.1, from coordinate 13,219 downwards.
CACAGAAGGAGAAGAGGAGGATGGCTTTCACGGATTCCAGGTAGACTGGAAAACTGAGGGTTATCTGCCACGCAAGGCAAAGCAGTTTACCCGCAAACCGGGGTTGAAACAGCCGATCCCTGTGAATGCTAGCTCCCTGGAAGTTTTTTAGTGTATTTTTACCGATGAACTTTGGGACATGTTGGTGACAGAAACGAATCAGTATGCTGAACAGACGCGTGGTCAGTGTAACGACCAGCCAGCATGGCTGGCTTAAAAAACTGTGGCATGGACTCATTACATGTATGTTTAGTTTCTCTTGGTAGTTGTTTCTTTATCTATGTATTTTGTCCTTTTCATTCAGTGCTGTTGCATGGTGTTTCCGTTGTACTTTATTTTGAAACATGTCCACTTTCAGGGTTGGCAAACGCCTCTTCCTGGCCAGGGCTGCTGGGTAATGTAGTAGGGACTGGGAAAAGGCTAGAATCAAGTAGAAGTGTCGAACAACGAGCTGTCTAGTTATGTGATCTGAGTTCCTTATATAAGCAGCCCTGCCCAGGAGGAGAGCATGGAGTATTGTTAGAGGTATATCCCCACGTAAATTACGTTTGTTGTATTGTGTTGTTGTATGTAGTAGCTTGCAGTATACAGGCGTTGTATTTAGAACCTATTGCCAGTGTCCACACCACTGTAAGAGTGTGTATTATAGGTCTGCTAGTAAGCGTACCCTGCTAACTACATGTGTTGCTCGGCTGGATGATTGCTTCACTGGAATGAATAATGAATGTTTTGCCACGTACTGTGTATTCAAGCCTCCCTCTCTCCACACACCACGAAAAACGTAACAGTCAGACTCCCACCAACTCGAATAAATAGCATAATAAATAGTAGCCTAATATAATTATGGTGATGATGGTTGATATTGATAATAATAAATACAATAATGTTAATATAAAAATATAATACTGGCATAATGAATAAATACAATAATAAATAGTAATACAATAATGGCATAATGAATAAATAGCATAATAAATAGTAATACAATAATGGCATAATGAATAAATAACAAATATAAATACTAAAAATATACACAAATAACATAATATATATATATATAAATAAATATGTGTGAGTCAGTCAGTGTGTCTTTGTGTCTGTCCGTGTGAGGATAATGCTGTTCAACAGCCAAAGAGCAGAGATGTGAGCCATGGAGCTCAGAGACTGAGACTGTTCCCAGTTCAACCTCAGGACTTTACCCACCTCTATATCATAACAAGATGCCTTGTTCAGTGTGTTGGCATGTTTAAAATATGATTTCATATGTTTTATATAATTGATTTATTTCTTTTTTATTCTCCATCTGATTTTGAGAATTTTTAGAAAAATGTGTTGGTATGTTAGTGCTAAGAGAGCATGATATATTAACCTGTGATTACTACCTTTAAAATGAATTTTATTTCATGTTTCTATGTGCTACAGAGGTGTAGATGTGGACAATTCTTAGTATTTTTTCAGAAAACCCTCAGGAGATAAGGATATTCATCCTAGAATACCATAGGTTTTTAAAGGCATTTTTAGCAGGCGTTTTAGGAGTAAATGGGTTAAGACGGCTCTGTTTTGGTTAGCCTATCAGTTCCGTTGTTTGGTCCACACCTGTACATCCTCCCCTCGTTAGTTGGGTATTTAGTTCTGTGGGTTTGTTCTGTGTAGTTCATTGTTCTTGTCCAGTTCATTCCTGTTTGGTTTCAATAAATATTCTTCAGTGAAGACGCATCTGCCTCCGCTATCTGTGAACCGTGACAACAGTATAGAGATATTTTACTAGGCTATATTCTTAATGTAATGCTAAATGAACTACACACTTTCTATCAGACGACGCCTCTAGAAACATGCAATGCAACATTTTCTGACAAGTGTCAAATGTTAATTTTCAAGGTTCCATACATCATACAATTTTGGGCAATGGTGTCATTCATGAAAAATCTATCAGAATCTATTTTAAAACTTTTAATTGCAAAATAATTATGTAAACTTAGCTTATATTATGATTGTCTAATTGCTTCCAAGTTTCAAAGTCGTTTAAATGTAATTTCTATAATGTTAAACAAAGCTGGTAGATGAATTTTGAAATAGATTACAGAAATCATTATTTCAAAGTGGCTTGCCTCCAGCTGGCAGCGGCCCATTAGACGGAGGCAACCGCAAGAGAAAATGAAGCAGTCTCGAAAGAAATGGGAGTGACATTTTTCACTGCAAATGCTTTCCCCCGCCAGCGGGAGGCACCTATAGCCGACAGCCTACCCCTGAATTCCACCAGAGACATCTGCTGTGCATTACGGTACCGAAGCGACCACCGGTGCTGATCTTGGCCACTCTAGTCAATGCTTTTGATTCCACCAGATGCGCCGCAGAACGTTTCAGAAGCATTCCAGAAACGGCTCGCCGCATAGTTCAGATACAAAATACAAGTCAAAACCTCAGGTTAATACAAATGGAACGTCAGAAAATCAGTTCAGTTTCAAAATAAAACAACTTGTGCAGAATCCTGAACGTATTGAAATGTCACTACATAGGTGGCAGGAAGCCAGAAGAACTTGACATGGTTTATATAAAATAAAGATGATATGGATGACGAAAGGTTCATTATAGAAGTGGAGAAACACATGGAATAATATAAGATCGGTTTTACAAGGACAATTTAAGAAAGGACAAAGCATGGAGTGCAAATGCAGGGGTTGTGGGAGTGTAAAGTCAGTACTAAAACAATAGTGTTTGTTGTAACAAACTATGTCAATTAAACATTGCATGTCTTGAATGTACGTGTGCCATGTGTTTGGTTGTGTTCCCAGGCCACACTTGCACATGAGACATAGGTCTCAAAGTGTCCCCCCTGGTAAATTACATTAAAGTAGCAAAGAAATTTGTTCAGTATGTCAACACATAAAAATGTTCATTAGCCTTACATTACAGGACAGGACCTGCGATACTATTTGTCACATGCTTGTCAGGTATTGAATTCCATGTTGAAAATGATTGGCGGGGTGATTTCCAAAATGATTTTTTTTTTTCCCAAAAAAAACTTTCTATCTGCAGACAAATTTATAAAGTGTGTATTGTGTAATTGGACTTTGTACTACCTAAACATGAAGTTATAAATTACTGGATGTAGAATTCATGAACTCTGAAACCAAAACGGTTTATTTTTCAGTTCCATTCCCCAAAACACCTTTTCACAAATACAACAATTACTTGTCTTTGGGACCATTATCACTCATTAGCTAATTACAATCCAGGAACAATAGATAATAATATATTCCATTTGCAAATGAATACATACAATTGGATAGAGTCTGCAATAAGCAATGTCACCAATAGAGATTGCTCATGTGTCGTCATCATGACATATTCCTGTGGTGAACGCAAAGCATTTTGGGAATCCGCGGCACAAACTTAAGGCGCCCATGCTAACTATCTTTTTATTTAACAGTCTTATATCTTTTATTTAACAGGCTCATGCACCAGTAGCTCCAACAGTGTTTTAATAGAAAGCGCAATTAGTAAAACCAGTAATTCCCCACATTTACAATCCCCATGTCTGGACCCATCCATCTGTACAAAAGACCTGGGGCCTCATTTATAAACGTTGCGTGCACACAAACAAAGACGTACGCATCTCTCTACGCAATAATTGGGATCTATAAAAAGCAAACTTGACGGGAAAATGTGCGGTCCTTCACGGAAACTCTGACCCATGCGTACGCACAAAAACGGGTGAAATGAGAAATGGCGACACCGTCGGCAGATGGATGAAACACGTAGGCTTCTGTAGATCTGTCTGAAAGTGCAGAGCGTTGTTTAAACGAAATCAAAATACTGCTTCTCATTAATAATATGAAGATATCACAAAGCCATGCTTACAATTATCAGCCTGCAGTGAACAAAATAAAACAAGATTGTAAAGTTAATGCAAATGAAGCACATATTGCACATATTTGCAAGAAGAACACTCAAATATTATCTGTAATATTGGCATGTTACGTAATTCATCCTCATATATAATACGGTAAACGGAACAAAATCATGTTTAAAACTGATATTCTTGTCGATGTCTCTGTCTGGCGGTGCAGTTAAATAAATAGATGATGATAGATAGATAATAAATAGATAGTATTTATTGTCCATTGGGGAATATTGTTTTCATAGTATAACTGTCATAATCAGATACAGAAACATAGTGTTCATTTATATGCATTTAGTTATTTTCATTTTTAAATGAGTTTCATTGTGACGCATGTCTTAACCATTTTGAAATATGCAATAAATTCCATTTGTGCAGAACTATTTTCCATTTACAATTAGATTACTACTAAACTCTGTAGATTTTCAGATACAATCAAATGGATGGTTAAAAAAGCCATGCCATCACAATGCATAATGACGCACAATAGCTGATCTTTTCATAGTCGTCTTAAATAGTCGTTTCACTGACTATTTATGGGCAAATAAGGGCATGACGTACCCGCAAAACATGCGCTACGTATTAGAGTTGATTGTGATTTATAAAGGATAAAAGGCGTAGGACGTGCGTGCGCATGCTTTTATAAATCAGAATATTTCTTTGCGTACGCATGTCCTATAGTTCGTCCGTACGCCACTTCTGACGCAAACCCACCGCAAAGTTTTATAAATGAGGCCCCTGGGCCTCCTGCAACAACTTGAAATTACTGACTTAACACCAGGGTTCGAATTATGATTTCACCTTTGTGGGGGTCTCTTAAAAAAAAGTAGCTTATAAGTAGGCGCGGCATGTGTAGATAAATAAATAGTCTAATATTGTACTTCATTCATGGAAGGGTGATATCCACTATTCTATTGTGAAGTATGTATTCACATTGAAATTCAAACGTATTTTAGACGTTGTTTAGCAAAAAACAATACTCAATAGTCTTTTTTGCCAACGCCCGCTTTCTGGTCAACAAGATGGACGAGATGAGACCCCAGACAACCGATCACCGCTGCGGCAGCTGTGTCATGATAATTTCAGAGACATGGCTACATAAGAACATCCCGGATACAGCTGTGGAGCTAGCAGGCCACAGTGTTTACAGATCAGATCGCACACTACAGACCGGTAAGATGAGAGGGGGAGGAGTTTGCGTGTTTATTAATAACAACAGGTGCAAGGATGTTACGGTCTCTGAGAGGCATTGCTGTGCAGACATGGAATTTCTGCTGCTTAAATGCAGACCATTCTATTTACCCCGGGAGTTCACTGCTGTGTTTGTGGCTGCTGTGTATGTCCACCCACAAGCTAATGCTAGGTTAGCCATGAAAAAACTGTACGAGGCTATCAGTGCACAACAAAACAAGCTACCTGATAGACTTTTCTTTGTGGCGGGAGACTTTAATCACTCAAATTTAAAGTCTGTCCTGCCGAAATTTCATTAAAATGTTAAGATCAAAACCAGGAAGGGTAAAACACTGGATCAGGTGTATACGAACATAAAGGGAGCCTATAGAGTACTCCCAGCTGCCCACCTTGGTCAATCTGATCATCTGGCCCATTTCTTGAGACCAACATACAGACCTGTTGCCAACAGAACTAAATGCAAAATCAGGACTGTGCAGATATGGACTGAGGAAACAGAATCTGCATTACAGGACTGTTTTGAGGATACTATGTGGGAACTCTTTGACCATGCAGACACTGAGCAATACACCACCACAGGCCTGTCATACATTAGGTTCTGTATTGATAACACCACCCGGACTAAACATGTCAAACTGATCCCTAACCAGAAGCCCTGGTTCAACAGAAATGTATACACTCTTCTGAAGGCCAGGGATGCTGCTCTGCGATCTGGGGACCGGGAGGCCTACAGGAAATCCAGAGCTGACCTGAGGAGGGGGATAACTGCTGCTAAGCAAAATTGTAAGCTGCGCATTGAACAGCATTTTAAAGAAAACAATCACCGCAGCATGTGGCAGGGAATCAGGACAATAACAAACAACACAACAAACCATCGCCCACCCTCTTCTGTTGACCCTTCCCTCCCTGACCAGCTGAATGTCTTCTTCGCCCGCTTTGAGGATGGAGACAGTGCAGAACAGACCATTGTCAGTACTCCCGGGGATGAGCAACCAATTGTACTACATCAGCACCAGGACAAGTGGGCTTTGCAGAACATTAACATCAGGAAGGCACCTGGAACTGATGGGGTCTCGTGCACTGAAGGTATGTGCTCACCAGCTTGCAGCTGTCTGGACTGACATATTCAACAGGTCACTGAAGGAGGCCACAGTTCCTACCTGCCTAAAAGCTGCTACAATCATTCCTGTTCCAAAATAGTGAACTGTCACATCTCTAAATGATTACCGACCAATAACACTAAAACCAGTCATAATGAAATGCTTAAGTGATTGCTCCTGAACAGCATCAAGGCCTTCATTCCAGCTAACCTGGACCAACATAAATTCGCCTACAGAGCCAACAGATGCACCAATGACGCAATCTCACTTGTACTACATACTGCCCTCACTCACCTGGAGGATGCTTTTTGTTGACTTCAGTTCAGCTTTTAACACCATCAACCCCAACAAGCTAGTCAACAAACTGCTGTCACTTGGCCTGGATTCTCACCTCAGTAAGTGGATTAAGAACTTTCTCACCGAAAGATCCCAGTATGTCAGACTTGGAAATCTCACCTCCTCCACCACCACCCTCAACACGGGCACTCCCCAGGGCTGTGTTCTTAGTCCGCTCCTCTACTCACTATTCACACATGACTTTTTTCCCATTCATGACTCAAATTTCATATTCAAATTTGCAGATGACACAGCTGTGGTGGGGCTGGTAACTAACAATGAGGAGACTGCCTACAGGGAGGAGGTCCACTCATTGGTATCATGGTGTGGCACAAACAACCTAATTCTCAACACAAAGAAGACAAAATAAATCATAATTGACTTTAGGAAATGTAGAAACAGAAGCCACAATAGTCTTGTGATACATGGGGAGGAGGTGGAACAGGTCCCAAGCTTCAGATACCTAGGTGTACATATAGCAGAGGATCTAACCAGGGGAGTAAATACTTAGGAGATAGGGAAAAAGGCTCAGCAGAGACTCTTTTTCCTGCGAAACCTTAAAGCTACACTGTGTATTTCTTTGAGTTAATTCTTAGCATAAACCCCTTTGTTTTTTCACAAATATGTGCTCATTCATGTGTAATTACTTCCACCTAATAATCAAAGTATTTTCGTAAGTGTATAATCTTCCATTCACAATATATACAATGGTGCCGCTCGAATTGCGGCAGCCATGTTACGCCTCCATTTAAAAATACATTAGCCAAAGAGGGACATACCTGGAAATTCATGCTCGGCCATTCGCGCTTTTTTAAGTGGCACCGTGACGAATGCTAGGGGGAGATTACTCACGACTGCCGGGAAATTTCTAAGTCTGTTGTAGATGTAAGATCATGCCTGTTCTCGAGGACATGTAATAGTAGCGCTGGCTCAAGCTGTAAAGTAGGCAAGAACGTTCGCCTGGCAACACAAACTGGGATTTTTCATTTCAAAATAATAGCGCTTGTGGTTCATTGCAATAATCATTGTTTATTCATTGCATCGGTAGTGCCCCCGTTCATGTTTTGCTAAAATTAGTATTCTGTTTGAATAAAACAGACTCTAGTGAATGTTTTTCAAATGTAATCGTGTTTTCACATGAGACACTGACAATAAATTCAATAAAATTGTGTGTAAAACATATTTGTTACTTTTATTAATAAAACATGTTAAACTATTATTTTTGCTATCACCTGCTCTTATTGTTTCTTTACACACAATACAATTGCATTTGTTTATAATTCACGGACTGTGTAGTGAATTAATGATTATTGCAATGAATCAAAACGAGCGCTATTGTTTTGAAAGAAAAAACAAATATCCAGGTTCACTTTGCTGGTATAATAACGCGAGGGGCTTCAGTTGCTTGTCATATACATTTTCACCAGTAGATGGGAGCAGATCTTACACAATGCAGCTTTTTAAAGAGGCACCGGGCTCCCCTAGGAACTCCTCACAAATTTTAATAGGTGCACAATAGAGGAGAAGGGTATTCCTGCACAACCGGAGGCTGCAGTTTTATGAACCCAGTTCTAGGACCACAGTTTCAGGACCCTAGTTTTTTGTGTCTAGATTGTATCACACTGCAAACAGGCGATTTTTACTTTCTATCACTAAATCCATAAGCCTTACCCAAACCCTTACCCTAACCTTAACCACTCTAAAACCTTGCTGTTAAGCCCATCTAAAATATATTAACATCCTACTGTGTGAAAAGTGAAGCCCAACTGAATAGCTGGATATTTTAATCCGTAGTGGACATCATTTCACCATATCGTTGTACTGTCTATAATATTTATTTAAATTAACAAAAAACTCTAAATTAGTAAAAGTCTATAGATGGGACGGTTATTAATGTGTAAGTTTCAAGCATCAACACCAACTAGGGTCCTGAATCTGCGGTCCTAGAACTGGGGTCCTAAAACTGCAGCCTCCGGTTGTGCAGGAACATACTCCTGGCAATAGAGAGTGTGCAGGCATACAGCTGTACAGTGTGGTACTCCAGTTGCACCACTGAGGAGAGAAAGACCTGCAGCGTGTAATAAAAACAGCCTAGAGAATCATTGGTGCCCCTCTCCTAAGCCTTGAGGACATATAGTCCAGTAGGCTGCAGAGAAGAGCAGAAAGTATCAGAGTGGACCCTACACACCCTGGCCATATCCTTTTTGACACCCTACCCTCAGGCAGGCTTAGGGCCATGAGGGCACGGACAAACTGTATGAAAAATTACTTTTTTCCTAGGGCCATAAATGAGCTGCTGAAACGCTAAGCTAAGCTGGACTTGAATCATACTGTGTTGACAAAGTAATGGTTTTTTATATTCTAACTTTAATGTAATTTATTTATCTATTTATTATTGCTTGACACTGTCACTTTTTATCTACTTTATCTTTATGCTGCTAAGTGAGTGATTGATGTCATCTTAATTTTGTTGTGTAGTGAAATGCAATGACAATAAACTATCTATCTATCTATCTATTTTTCACCTAGGTTAGCCAAGACTCAAATCTCTGGCAAGAGACTGTATGAAACCTAATAACATTGTAATCTAGGCATGTAAAGTCGATCTACACACTCTGATACCAATCAACCAATGGGAAAAAGGTGACACTATGACATACTTTGATTGACAGCCTCCTCATTAGCTTAAGGATGTGGAAATACAGAAATAAATATAGACGTAAATAAATAAATACAGAAATAAAAGAATATGGAAATAAATGAATATAAAAATAAATAAATAGAGAAATGATCACAGAAATAAATATATAGGGAAATAATATTTATTAATAAATGTATAATTTTATATTTGTCTATTTATGTATATTTCTATGTATAAATATTTTTATTGATGCATACATTTATTTATTATTTTGGCAGACATGGTCCTCCATAGTGAGCTCCCAAGTAATTAGAACCCTGACTAGCACTTAATATCATGTATAAATATCGGTGCTGGAAGTTGGGCAACGGGTTGACTTCCTGCCGGCCGTTGCCCAGTCGCTATGCTCGTAAGGATCCAGTCCTTTGATTCCCTTTATTTTCTCGTAATATCTCGTCTTTGCATTAGGTTTTAGTTTTAGGCGCTATGGTCCGACAATGTTTGTTTCATTGTCGGACCATACCGCATTTTGTAGGATTCTGTTTTTCATGCTATGCCAGCCCATGTAAACTGGCCAAACATACCCATAATTCTTTGCGTTTTGATGATGTTGCTGCCCACTTGGTCACATGTCTTAGCAATCTCTTGCTGCGTTCCATTTGGCTCGGAAGTGGGAGGTCGGAACTGGGAATGACGTCACACCCGAGTTAAAACAAGTTGATCGCATTCCAGTTACCAAAGTGGAAAAACAAGATGGACGCCCCCACAGAAGCTTTCGTTGTTCTTGCCCTTTCGGAACATAAACAACTACAGAATAAATATGAGGTTCACCTTAAAAACCAAATGGAGACAGATAAAATACGCAGAAGGTATGTTTGTTTTTCATTGAGTAGAAAATGTTTGGAACTCATTTTAATCTGCCATTCAGTAACCTGTAGCCAACGTGTACACTGGATGGGTGAGTGCTCTACGGAATATTGTAACGATAACATAAAGTATTCCATAGTTTTCTTAATTTATAGTCTGCAAAATGGGATACTTACAATGTCTGTTTTATTAAATGTATTCTAATAGTATTTCAAAAAAGCTAAGAACTTCACTCATCCCTAAGTGAAATTGTCTAACCAGACCTGTTCATTTCATTTACAAGAAACTATACATTGATTTAAGGTAGGACTGTAATCTAAAATCTAATTTAAATGCCTGGTATTTCCTAGTTAAATGTTATTTTTTAAAGGGTTACACCCTTTACAACCTAATCTACAGGGGTGGTTAAATCTTGCGGCCCATTTGGCCCATTGCAGGTAGGACTGAATTTTTAAATGTAATTTAAATGCCTGAAATTCATAACATGTTTTATTTCTCTTAGGATACTGATTTCCACAGTACTGCGGTCAAGACAACAAATCATCCTTAAGTCTGGAACAGAATGGGAGATCATGATGAGCATGGATGAATACACTTTTGCACGCCATTTCAGAGTCACCAAGCCACAGTTTGAATATCTACAGATGAAGTTGCTGGAGAATGGGCTACAAAAAGAGCCCAGTCGAGGCCTACCACCAGTCCCTGTGACCAAGAAGGTTTTGATGTTCCTGTGGTACATGTCCAACCAAAACAGCTTTAGGGAGATGTCAGACAAGTTTGATGTGTCGCAGTCATCAGCACACAGGATCATCCTAGAAGTACTCACTATTATTTGCACAATGGGACCAACCTTCATCTCATGGCCAAATGCTTGTGAGAAAGCTGTATCTGCTGCTGAGTTCCAACGCCTGTGTGGCATCAGGGATGTCATCGGTGTAATAGATGGGTGCCACATCAGGATGCATAAGCCACCCATAAGAGGAACAGACTACATGAACAGAAAGTCCTTCTTTTCTGTTCTTCTTCAGGGAATTGTAGATGAGAGAGGGCGATTTATTGACATTTTCGTGGGACCACCAGGCAGAGTACATGATGCCAGGATGTTGAGGTCCTCTAACTTCTTCACAACATGGCAGGAGAAGATGGGCCAGTACAGATTGCTGGGAGACAGTGCCTACATTGGACAGGCTTTCCCATTTGTCATAACTCCTAAATGTGACAATGGGGCTCTAACTGAAGTCGACCAGCAGCAGAACTTCCAGGTCAGCCGTGGGAGAGATTGTTGAACAAGCCTTTGGAAGGATGAATGGGAGAGTGATTGATTGTTGAACAAGCCTTTGGAAGGATGAATAAGAGAGTGATTGTTAAACAAGCCTTTGGAAGGATGAATAAGAGAGTGATTGTTGAACAAGCCTTTGGAAGGATGAATAAGAGAGTGATTGTTGAACAAGCCTTTGGAAGGATGAAGTGCAAGTGGAGGCGTCTTCGCGATCTGCAGAACACACAGATTGATGCTGTGGTGATGATTGTGATGGCAGGCTGTTTTCTACACAACATGTGCATTGGTGCTTCAGAGATATGTCAGGAACAGCCACATGGCTGCCCAAGGCAGGAAGATAAATGTTTAGACTAGCTTGTCTTTAATCCAAAAAATAGATAAATCATCAGATAATCTTATTGAATATTTTGATTGCCACCATTTGAATATTTGTATATTCTGAGCATCCCAGTAAAGATGTATTTTCCTCAATTAACTGTTGCCTTTAATTATTGTCACTGTGAAATGATTGGGTGAAATGATTGGGTGAGCCTAAGGTAAGATCCAAAACAATTTATTAAAAACAGAAAATGGAAATGGTTATATTGAAATCAAACATTCACAAAATGTATCTCTAATTGTCTCTACATTTGTTAATTTATCAGAACAATTGATTCTGACATTGTAACATGCTTACTGCTGGTCAGGTTAAATGTATACTTGGCCTTTTGCATACCTGGCAGAAAATGACTGACCCAGTGGATATCACAATTGGATATTCAAAAAAAGTTTATTTTTGTCAAATGAAATGATGATGTATGTGTGTGGTGTTGTCCTCTTGGAGTAGGACAGTGGATTGTACCAGTCCTGTGAGAAGCATGCTGGTGTTTCACCACCTCCATCCTTGCAACCTCCAGATGAGCCTTTCTCAGATACTGGGATGTCTGGTTTGTGGACCAGACATCTCGGCTGTTGCTTTTTCTGCTTGTAAACCTTTACAAGCATTTGATCAACTGACAGTTAACAGAACTAACCAATTCATGCTTCTTTATACCAAATTCGTCTTTATACCATGTTATGGGTTGGAGTATTGAATCACTTTAACCAGATAAATAGTTAGGAACATTATGGATTACATACATTTGATGCATTGGATAGTGATATTAGACTGTATAGCATAAGCATGAATGGTGAGTACATACTTAGTGACACTCAAAGAATACAGTGTCTACTCAGTTCAATGCAAATTGTGAGTAGGAAGTGTACCAATATTTTCAGCAACATCAGTACATAATAAAGATGTAAAGATGCTGTTTCTAAAGAAGTAGTGTGTTTTCTGACAATTCAAACAAGAGACATTCTCTCATTCCTTGGTTGCAGAACTGATTAATGCTTTGCCCCAAAACGACTGCTTTGGAAAACAAGCATACATAGATACCACAACTGCTAGCATCAATCAGACTGTTTGCGAAATTTAGGGCATCAATGACAGAATTCATAGTCAAGGAAAATATCCATCACAACTCCATGTAACGCTAGGTATTGCACAGCCAGGTATTTCTGCAACCTGTACAGAATGTCCTTAATCTCCACTTCATATTGCTGAAGGGAGTCCATTATTCTACAGCTTAATGTTACGGATGTGTCATCTCTGCTCCATGTCAATGGTTATTGCAAACCAATGTAAAGACCTGGGGCCTCATGTATAAAAGATTGCGCAGCTTACATACCAGAAGATGGCGTACGGCCAAAACTGGAAAAGTACGTACGCACAGAAAAATTCACATGTATAAAACCGGTCGTACGCCAGGTCCTGCGCATCTTTCCTTTATAAATCACAATCAACGTGAGATTGAACGCACGTGAACGAGCCACTGACCCCGCCT